>OX457052.1:4942019-5024519 GCA_949752735.1 Lumbricus terrestris
TGGCCATTCCCCTATAAATATGTGATTGCAATTGCACAACTGTAAAAGAAATGATTGGTTTCAAAATAAGTGATTGATTATTGATTGATTAATCAAATAAGCAAATGGCAAAGAGTCGTAGAGCCAAAAGAGGTAAAGTAGAAAGAGCTAAAAGAGCCAACAAACCAAGGAGCAAAGAAGCAAAGAGCCAGAGAGATAAAGATACAACGAGGCAACGAAGCAAAGAGAAAAAGAAGCAAAGAGGAAAAGAGACAAAGAGCCGAAGATGCAAAGAAGCAAACAGGCAATGAGTGCAACTTTCCTTCCTCCTGTATCTTCTTCTGTATATCTGTTGCCTTCGCTTCCTCTGTCCCTCTCTCTGTCTCTGTCTGTCTCTGCCTCTGTCTGTCTCTGTCTCTGTCTCTGTCTCCGTCTCCGTCTCCGTCTCTGTCTCTGTCTCTCTCTGTCTCTGTCTCTGTCTCTGTCTCTCTCTCTCTCTCTCTCTCTCTCTCTCTCTCTCTCTCTCTCTCTCTCTCTCTCTCTCTCTCTCTCTCTCTCTCTCTCTCTCTCTCTCTCGTCTCTCTCTTTCTTCTTCGGTATAATATCATCTTTCCTCCATTGCTCCGGTTTATGCTTACCTGGATCAGTTACTTGTCGAATAAAGAAGTCGCTATAATCACAATCGTAATCTATAGCGCTTTCTAAAGCGCCAAAATAGCGAAGTCGCGAAAACCAACTTATCACAGGTGCTTAGTCAAAACAAAGTCGATAGGCATACAAGATCAGAATCGGCTCCGGATTAATGTCAGATGGTTATGATAGGAATAGTGTTTAGAATAATTGAAGAGTGAGAATTGTAAGAAGTCTTTCCGCTTCGTCTAAGTCAGGACGGTCTCTGAGTGATGATATTGAAGGGCAATAAATAGATTTTGATTGATTGATTGATAAATTAATTGCTTACTGGCTTGCTTGATTGAACGATTTCCACATTTTGGTGATGAAGCGACGGAAGGGTAAAGCAGCGTTAGGGCGAAAGAGGAGCTGAATGGGCGCCTTGGCTCGATTGTGAGTAACTGGTCAAGTTAGGAGGGCGTGGAGAATTCTGTTGTGTATTGTGTATTAGGCTTATAAGTGTATTATAAGTGATAGGACTTCTTTCTATTCCTTCAGGTAAGCCCTACTTTAGGCCAGTGTGCGATGTAGTTGTTTTTGGGCTCTCAGGGACAGCACGACGAGAGCATACTGGAGAGGGATAGCTTAAAGTTGGTTTACTTGGGTGATGTACAGGGTGCGCCAAAAAAAAGACCCCCCTAGGTTTTTTGCCAATAATTTTACCAAAAGTAAGAATTTCAAAATGAAACTTATACAGGCTGATAGACAATTCATATTTACACATGATGACCGAAATTTCATTAAAATATTTCAAACAGAACAAAAGTTATATCACTTTTAGTGAGACCACCCTCGATTTTTGGATGATTCAAAAAACGTCAAAAAAGGCGGGTGTCCTCACTAAAAGTGATATAACTTCTGTTCTGTTTGAAATATTTTAATGAAATGTCGGTCATCATGTGTAAATATGAATTGTCTATCAGCCTATGAAAGTTTCATTTTAAAATTCTTACTTTTGGCCAAAATATTGGCAAAAACCTACTTTTTGTTGCGTTACGTTTTTGAATCGTCAAAAAACGGTGGGTGGCCTCCCTAAAAGTGACGTAACTTTTGTTCCGTTTGAAATATTTTGATGAAATCTGGTCATAATGTGTAAATATGAATTGCCTATAAGCCTGTAAAATTTCATTTGGAAATTCTTACTTTTGTAAAAAATATTGGCAAAAAACCTAGGGGGTCTTTTTTTTGGCGCACCCTGTATATATATATATATATATATATATATGTATATGTATCCCCTGCAAATATATTGCAAATTACACAATTTTACTCAATAGAGAACTAGGCCATTCGTCCTAACAGTCGTGTTCATAGACAAAAACAGATGTTAATGATTGTTGGTAGGCCTATGCGTGGGAAAACATCCAGTAAGCCTTTCAAATGTCTGTCTGTCGGTCGCCCTATCTGATTCTCTCTCTCTCTTCTCTCTCTCACTCTTTCTCTCTCACACACACTCTTTCTCTCTCACTCCCCCTCTCCCTCTCCCTCTCTCTCTGTCTCTTCTATAGCAAATCTAAAAAACTACTACAGCAAATAAAATTTATGTCTCAATGGCTCTAATAAAGCTTAACTAAAATTTCAGGGTTTAGAGTGTGGCTGGACGGTCATGGACGGCGTCCATGCACTTATTTAGAAATCTGAGCGCCGTCCTGCCACTTATTGGCCAGCACAGTCTGGAAAGGCAAGGGGCGTCCATGCACTTATTTTTCCACACTTTAAGCACATCTTAACTTTAGATATAGACGACATTGACAAGTCTTCTCGCCAGGCTTACACACCGGGCAAGAACTAACACTGGACGATTCATCATCAACATCTTGTTCATCCATCCAGCCATCCATCCATTCATCTATTGTTACTCACAAATGCATGACTCAGCACCATGCATACATCCATTCATCCATCCATTCATCCATTCATCCATCCATCCTTCTATCTATTCATCCATTCATCAATCCACCATCCATCCATCCATCCATCCATCCTTTAATAGATTCATCCATCCATCTATCCATTCATCCATCCATCCATTTATCCATTCATCCATCCATTCATCCATTCATCCATGCATCCATCCATTCATTCATCCAGTCATTCATCCATTCACCCATTCACTCATTCATCCATTCATCATTCATTCATTCATTCATCCATCCATCCATCCATTCATCCGTCCATTCATAAATCCATTCATCCATCCAGCCATTCATCCATCCATCCATACATCCATTCATCCATCCATTCATCCATCCATTCATCCTTCCATTTATCCATCCATCCATTCATCCATCCATCCATTCATCCATCCATCCATCCATAGATTCATACATCCATTCATTCATCCATCCATCCATCCATTCATTCATCCATGCCTCCATCCATCCATTCATCCGCCCACCCATCCTTCCGCCTCCTCGTAAGCTACTTATTGAATCTGCAGCCAGATTGTATAATGTCTGCTTTCAAGCTTTCATGCTTTCATGCAAGCTCTCATTTCCATCACAGGTCGCCCTGATACACTATAGCTACTGCAACAGGTGCTAAGGTGTGTCAAGGTAAATTCTGCTCTGGTAAAGTCAGTTTTTAGAAATTTGGATCCAGAGTATAACAATAATAACAATAATTGTGCGCAGGAATTTGAGATGTGCATCTGACGCAATTATTGATAAACTACAGAGTTGCTTCGTATCACAATTCTTCTTACAGTGATCTTTGTTCGGCCGATTCATCGGTCGACCTTCGGTCCATCGATTCGTCGGCCTTTCCTAAGAACCGAATACTGGGGCGCGGTGATGTAGGGGTATGTTTGGTCCTTGCAGCCGGAAGGTTGCTGATTCGAATCCGCATCAAACCGTGGCGTAGAGAGTACTAGAGACCTTGGGCAAATCCTTCACTCACAATTGCTCGTGCGCTTCGGTGTGAAACTTCGATTCAGTGTCCGCGCTGCAGTCGAGATCGCCTCTGAGTAGAAATCTTGAAGGGGTGCTATACGACAAGTTCTCACGTTAAACCAGCAGGGTGAGGAGCTAGCGAGAATCAGCAAGACGACGAGAAATAAAGAAATGCTGAGTCATTTTGAGAAGTGATTGGAATAGAAAGTTGAACGGAGGAGAGGTGGAGAGGAATGGGAAGAATAGAAGAAAAGGAGAAGTCGGAGAAGTGAAAGGTTGAGACAATGACGTAAGGGCGAAGAAAGGCAAAATTGGGAGAGAATTTGGGAATTGAAATGGAAGTGGAGGAGAAGGAGAAGAAGATTGTAGAGCGAATTGCTAAGTGATGTCCTGCCGTTCACAGTTGGAGGCGTTCCAAGCGGAGACTGGACAGTAAGACCTATCATAGTTCGCTCTCCTCCTCCTCCTCCTACTCCTCATCCTCCTCATCCTCCTACTCCTCCTTCTCCGCCTCCTCGTCCTACGTTTTTTCTCCCCCTTCCTTTCCTCTTATCATCCGCGGATCTCTTTCGCGTCAAAAGGCCTCCTCTCTCTTTCGAGACTATTTGTGGGAAATGCCACTTCGCTTCCTCTGCCCTCTCGTTGCATC
Organism: Lumbricus terrestris; assembly: GCA_949752735.1. Taxonomy (NCBI): domain Eukaryota; kingdom Metazoa; phylum Annelida; class Clitellata; order Crassiclitellata; family Lumbricidae; genus Lumbricus; species Lumbricus terrestris. The sequence continues at coordinate 4,946,211 of OX457052.1, forward strand.
AGCTGGTTTCATCAGCACCGACAAGTGCACAAGTGTTCATTGTATATTTTGGATGCACGTGTGTAAAGTAAGTATGTACGTATGTCCTTTGATTTGGTCACAGCACTCTGGTGAACAGGGGCATCGCAGCATATAATTCACATGAACATCAAAAATATGATATGATATTAGGAAACAAGATCAATCAATTATGCGTACTGGTGTAAAGGTTTCAGATTACCACCTCCTAAACATTAACCCCCCCTGCAAACTGTAAATTGCATCAATCATCGCATTTATTGTACTAAAAAATTGAAAAAATCATCCCGCTTCTTGTTTTGGTCTGAAGATTTTCATCCGTCATCCCACTTCGTGGTTTGTTGTCAATATTTTCATCTGTAACTAAAATACTAATCGCCGCTGAAGTTACAATGGAGAAAATGGCTTCCAGGATATTTTTTCGGATCAAAATATTGATAACAAAACACGAAGCGGGATGATTTTTCTGATTTTTTAGTGCAATAAATGCGATGATTGATGCAAATCTAGTTTCCCGGGGGTAATCTGAAACCGGTTTCAAGTTACCGGGGGGGATAATGTTTAGGAGGGGGTAATTTGAAACCTTTACACCGGTAGCCTGTAGCTTTACAGCCTAATTACATAGACTTTATAGCTACGTCTACACCATAGAACTCTACCACAATCCTTGCTCACTAAGCTCAAACTTGTTCTTTTGGGCGCGTCGGAGTCGGGAGCGCCTCTGAGTAGTTTCCTTCAAAGGCTCTTAACCGCTCTTTATAAGTTTCCGAATGATTGAGTCATTAATCTAATAATAATAAATTATTCTACGTGAATCGCACACCTACGTTACCTACTTACTTACTTACTTACTTACTTACACGCGTCATGTGCTCGACGCAAATAATTGTTCTGGCCTTATTTCTGCTTCGGACAGAAGTAAAAACTTGCGGTCTCTTGTTCCTCGCACTTCCGAAATTCCCCAGTACACAATACGGGGTTACACGTGGAAAGATGGGTCGTTTATTAACTGGACTTGAGCAGATCGTTCGGCTGACCGCCTTGATCTACTTGTACCTTGGACTGCAGTGGACACGAACCTCATTAACTCGACATCAGGCTTTTGCTATTGTTGGTCATCGATGAGCAATGACCTTCTAATTGCAATTATTCGTAGCAGGATTCTGGTGGGAATTCACCTGCATCTCTTCACTGCTTGAAGACGAAAGACGCTTCTCTTGTGATGGGCCTGTCACGCTCATGAGAGCGCTTCTCAATAGCTAAATAGGTCTGCTGTTATGAGAAGCGCGATACACATGTTCGTATTAGATTAGTTTAGAAGTATGTAGGCTATGCAATGCATGCATCAAAGTATACATACATCTAATCTAGTCTAATCTAATCTAATCTAATACGAAACATGTGTAAAGCGCTTCTCACAGCAGAGCTATGTATTTATGTATTCGTATGTACGTATATATATACGTATGCATGTATGTACATGTATGTATGTGTCTATGTATAATCATAGTAACTTATTTGTGTACAGGCTTAAACCTCACAAAACTCAACTCGTGGCAGCTTGAGCCATGTGGAAGAAGGTCACCTTTCATCAGATAATGTTGTGCTCACTGGATAAATACTGCTTTACTATACACGTAACTAACGTAAGATAAATACTGACCATGAATCAGTCGCATTACAGATGCGCTATATAAATGTAGTCGGAAGAAGGTTACATTACAATTCGATCGATCGGATTTTGATAGACATGCGCAATGAATCGGTGGAATGGCTTCTCAAATAATTCCGGACATTCTCCGAATAATCGTTTATCGGATGATGGCATTAAAAGGATAGTCGTTAATCAACGCAACGCATCCACTTCTCCAAATCCATCCGTCCTACCCACTCTTCCTTCTTCCAGTGTTCCTACCTGTTCGTCCCTCCCTATCCCTCCCTCCCTCTCACGCGTCCGCGCCTCTCCCGTCGTCTTTTTATAGGTGGTTGTTTTTCCGCTCTCCATCGGCGACGATCTTTTCTCCTCCACTCAATAACTCATGCAGTCCATCAGCCGCCAAAGGTCGAATTTCCGTATATTATTATATTAATAAGTATACAGCAACGCAGGAGTATATCCTATATATCAGAAGTACCTAGTACCGAATACCACTTGATACGGCAACCTACTGATGGTAGGTCGATAACTGCACGTCCTAATATTATGGTTATTTTCAGCGATGAAATTAACCCGATCATGCTGGGCAGGTATAATGCGTAGATCCCTATATCATCAGATGTATACATAACGTTTAATGTTTTATTTGTATAGATAAGATAGATTATTGCGATTCAAAAGTACAATGTGGCTGGGCTGTGCCGTTAAGAAACAAGCACAAATGCATTATCATTATCTCTTCATTTATTACGCATAGGCAACATAAAATTGTGCTGAAGCTTACGCATACACACACGCACACATAAATTATATGCGCATATATAAATACATGGATCTCTGAATATAATATATACATTGTAAATTATACATACGTATACGATATGGATGAGCAAACACCTTGCGATAACAGACCACACTTCTTGCATCATCAGAAGCAGCAATACAAAGATTCACTTATACATTTTTATCTGATAGACAGAATGTCCTTCTGTCTATCAGACAGGCAGAAAGACAGACAGACAGACAGACAGACAGAAGGTAGGCAAACAGCTGAACGCACGAGCAGATGGGGCAATATATGGCAGTTGCGTCTGTAACAGTATACCTGGTACTGACAGTACCTGGTACAAAGAAGAAGCACTTTCATCGTGAGCTGCTATGTATAGGAGACCAGCGATAGAGATTATAATACACTGTTTGTTCTCTGCCAGCGCCAGTCCCAAGCCAGGGTAAAAGAGGAGGGCGACACTAATCATCATCGATATGGCAGTGTCGTTAAACATGTAACAAGCATTGAGATTATAATATGGTTGAGCGCACAGCTATATCTACAGGTCGGTGATACTACAGACTGAAATTGTCACAGCGATGTCGCGGGCGATCGGCTGGATCTACTGCGGTTTATATAATTATGTTATAGAAATAGAAATAGGCCTAACGCTAAGTCAGGGGCAACAACGCCTGCCTCATGGTAAGAAACGGAACTCTTGCCCCTCTATTATAGTTGTCACCTTGCTGGTAATGCTGTACTGCTATCAATTCACCCTTTTCGCAACGTCTGCAATCGTAATCGTAATCGCAAACTTGGAACTTGTACGGCGCTCACAAAAGCCAGGTCGCGGGAACCATCTTGTTCAAAGTCGCTCAATCAAAACAAAATCGATAGGCAGCGGTTCAAGATCCGGAGAGTCAGGCAAGGCTGTGGTGGATGATGTTTAGAGTTGGAACGGCGTTGGAAGTAGATGAAGAAGTTAGTTACATGACAGATTAACAATCACGCATTGATACCTAGTTAATTTACATTGGTTCCGACATTCAATAAAAATGTCTTCTTAACCAATTTATGATCCAAGTATAATGCTTGTATGTGCACTTGTCATAGCGCCCCTTCAAACCTCTACCCTGAGGCGCTCCCGACTACAGCGCGAACACCACATCGGAGCTTCACGCCGAGGCGCTGAGCAATTGCGAGTGAAGCACTTGCCCAAGGTCACTATAATATAGTATACGCGGCGACTTGAGGTGGATTCGAACCTGCAACCCTTCGGCTGCAAGGGGACGAACATACCCACTACACCACCACGCCTCATAATGCTGTGCAACATCATGTAGAAAGGCTTTTCTATAATAATGCGTTCGTCTGTACCGTTAATCTTGGCCGTGTACAACTGTACATAGTTTGGTAACACGGTGCGATTGCTGATATCGACGCCTCGTAGACTGTTTACCGGTGCGAGAAACGTGTGGGTGTTCGTCTTCCTTTGGTGGAGGAAACAACCCGGAAATGGAGAGGAGAGGGAAAAGGCGGTGGAAAGGGGACGAGAGGGAGACGCTCTAGGAAGAGGAAGGGAGGAGGAGAAGGAGGAGGGAAGGGGAGGAGGAGGAGTACAAAGAAGGAGGGAGAGACGGAGGCAGAGGAGTAGGAGGTAGGGCATTTATCGCGCCTCACCTGCCGTCATTATCAGGTGTAAACATTCCGTCAAAACATGAAGGCTGTCTGGCGTAGTCATGCGGACCAGCAGCTTCTTCAACTCGGAGCACATACTGTTAAGAAATTAGCTTCCGAATGTGAAAAGCAGATCAGCGTGAAATTGGAAGATCCCACGACGGCGAAGAATAAGAGAGGAGCACATTGGTTGGCGATGGGAAATAGAAGCAAAAATGAGATTCGAATCCATCTCAAGTCGCCGCGTAATAACCCGGAGCATGTCCTTCACTCACAAGCGCTTCGGCGTGAAATACCGAATCCGTGTCGGCGCTGTTAGCCGGGAGTTTCTCTGAGTAGTTATATCTCTTGAATTGGCGCTAGGCGCTATAACAACTGCTCATAGACCTACATACATACATGTCATACATCTTGATTATCATTGCGTCATCGTCAATGAAGTCGCGTTCTTTTTACTTTGACCCCTGATGATGATCATCATGCTCTTGCAACGACATCACCTTTTGCCTTTGGATCTTCTTTGGAGCATGATGATAACGATCATCTCCTTTCTCGTTTATCTGTTCAAAGGCCCACATATTATTACTCCTCCATTACATATTATTCTTCCATTACATATTATTCTTCCATTACATATTATTCTTCCATTAGCCATTATTCTCCCCCGCTTCTTCTGCTGTAGGCCAGAGGTTTTTTGTTTTCGTTTGATCCTCCTGTTTATAAGATAAACACCAACAAAGCGCAACATTTACAGCACCATTAACATATCATATATCGGGATGACGGACATTGATTGAGAGAGAAAATGCAGCTACCATTCACCTACGTTCGAGATAAGCCTTTTACCTATCGTAAGCCATCGTCACTTTTTACAGCTCCTTGAAACCTGTTTGCATCACCGTGGTTAGGCTGTTATTGTTTGTTTGTAGGCCTACATATAACCCAAATTAACCGCCTCCAAGCTATCCAGAACGCCCTCGCCCGTGCAGTGACGAAAAACCCCAAACGTCACCACATCACTCCTGTCCTGAAATCACTTCACTGGCTCAAAATACCTGAACGCATCGAATACAAAGTCCTCTCACTCACTTACAATACACTTCAATCATCTCAGCCGTTCTACCTTCGTCAGTTGTTCACCATCCAGCCACCTCGTTTAACACGCTCCTCATCCTCCATTACACTGCTTCGCCCTCCCATCACTTCATCACTGAAATTCGCAAACCGCTCCATAGCCATTGCCGTTCCACCTCTCTGGAACAAACTTCCGCCAGCACTTCGGCAAACTTCCGACCCATCATACGAACTCACCAAAACTCCACCTCTCGCTATCTCTCCACAGGTCTTTCACTCAAAACTGAAAACATTGCTCTTTCAAAAATCCTATCCTGATTCTTCCTCTTCTCCTTACATCCCCCGCCTCTTCAACTCTAAACATCACCCACTTTAGCCGTCCATCTATCTGCCTGCCTGACTCTCCGGACTTGACCCGCTGCCTATCGATTTTGTTTTGAATGAGCGCCTGTGAATAAGCTGGTTCCCGCGACTTGGCTTTTGTGGGCGCTTTAGAAATTTCGAGTTTACGATTACGATTACGATTACATGTGCGCTTGTTATTCACCTGCGTTCGAGATAAGCCTCTCACCTATAGGGTTGAGCCATCGTCACTTTTTTACAGCTCCTTAAAACCTGTTTGCATCACCGTGGTTAGGCTGTTATTGTTTGTTTGTACATGTGCGCTTGTTATAGCGCCCCTTCAAGCTCACTACTCAGAAGCGCTCCCGATTGCAGAGCGGACACTGCTTCGGAGTTTCACGCCGAAGCGCTGAGCAACTGCGAGTAAAGGACTTGCCCAAGGTCCCTACGCGGCGACTTGAAGTGGATTCAAACCTGCAGCCCTTCGGCTGCAAGGCGACGAACATACCCACTACACCACCACGCCCCACTGTTATTGTCGAGCACAGGGCACCATGTTATTGTCGAGGGCTTGCGTGCATCTCTGGCTGCGGGAAGGAGCGTGTTATAACATGAGGACCAACGACCTCATCACGCACTGCAGTTTGGTTTCGAAGTCTATTCGACGGGAACCAACGGAGTCGGAGTTTTAGTTGGAGACGGAGTTGCATCTGGAAGCCAGACTCACCGCCTAATTACACGTGCATGCATGGTACATCTGGAAAGTCTAGCATACGATCAGAATCGCCACTCGTAAACACACACACACACACACACACACACACACACACACACACACACACACACACACACACACACACACACACACACACACACATCCACCCACACACCAATACACAATCATATTGTGGGGCGCGGTGGTGTAGTGGGTAATGGTTATGTTCGTTGCCTTGCAGCCGGAGGGTTGCAGGTTCAAATCCACCTCAAGTCGCCGCGTAGGGACCTTGGGCAAGTCCTTCACTCGCAATTGCTCAGCGCTTCGGCGTGAAACTCCGATGCAGTGTCCGCTCTGCAGTCGGGAGCGCCTCTGAGTATAGTGTTTGAATTGGCGCTATAACAAGTGCACATACAAACAAACACGTATATATCTATTATATGTATACAGCACACACACACACACACACACACACACACACGCATATATATTAGACCTGTATTAAACTTGATACGTAGGCCTATACGCATGCACATACACAGACACACAGCCTCGTCAGTCGAGATATAAAAGTATTTGCGGCAACATAAACGCGTGTGTTGTACGTGTTGTATAGGAAATTGTTTACACGTATACGTCAGTTTTTAATACACAAGGCGTCTTTGTGTGTGTGTGTGTGTGTGTGTGTGTGTGTGTGTGTGTGTGTGTGTGTGTGTGTGTGTGTGTGTGTGTGTGTGTGTGTGTGGGAAAGAGAGAGAGAGACGGACAGAGACAAACAGACAAACAGACCGATAGAGACAGGCAAACAGGCAGATAGAGACAGAGACAGAGACAGAGCTGAATGTAGAGGCTGGAATTAGAGATGCTCTGGTCTTCTGTTCATTTTATGAGATGCAATGCGATGCGAATCAGATGCAGAGGCAGGCGTCGATTGCTGAAGAGGAAGAAGAGAAGGAAGAGGGAGAGGAGGAGAAAGAGCTGGAGGAGGAGTAGGAGGAGGACAAAAGGAAGTAAGAGGAGGAGTTAGAGAAGAATATGAGGAGGACCAGAAGAGCAAGGAGGAGGAGGAAGAATAGGAAGAAGAACAAGAGGAAGGGGAGGAGGAGGAGGAGGAGGAGGAGGAGGAGGAGGAGGAGGAGGAGGAGGAGGAAGAAGAAGAGAATGAGTAAGATGAAGATAAGGAGGATGAATAAAAGGAGGAGGAGGATAATGAGGAGGAGGAGTTGCTGTTTGGAATCGACTGGGCCAAGCCAGTGGTGCGATTAAGCATGAATTCCGATTAACCATCTCCTCTGATGATCTGCGGATGCTGAAGAGAGGAGGAGGAGGAAGAGGAAGAGGAGAAGGAGAAGGAGGATGGAACTGATGATGAGAAGAGAGGGGTGTGTTATTTATGACCGTCTATAGGTCTGTCGTCAAGTCGCCGAACCGTTATCAATGAAACAACTCGACTCCGTCAAAACAGAAGCAACGACGTTACGCGATGGTTACACGGTGTCGTTATTTTTGTAGAACATTTCTTTAGCGCTACTCCACACACAACACGCAACTGCAGTTTGATATTGCCTCCTTTCTTGCAAAGCTCAGAAGTGCATATACGCGTCGACGGCGCGACTGCAATTATATTGCAAAGCAATTGTGAGTGAAGGACTTGTTCAAAGTCCAACACAGTAACTGGTTCGTACGAGGATCGAACCCGTACTCTCTGCGTTACAGTCTGACCGCTCTAACCACACGGCCACCGTGCCTCACTCCAAGATTTACATTACATTACGTTACAATGTGTTGCGTTAGGTTACATTATATTACGTTACGTTACATTGCATTACATTACATTAAACTCTGTGCCTTACTCCATGACATGACGATGTTACTTAGAGACCCAGAAACGCGATGAAGAGAAACAGTTGACTTTACAGACATATACAAACTTAGTATAATAGTGGTGTCACTACATGGTGTGTTTAGTAGTGGTGTCACTGGTGTGTTTAGTAGTGGTGTCAACGGTGTGTTTAGTGGTGGTGTTACTGGTGTGTTTAGTGGCGGTGTCACTGGTGTGTTTAGTAGTGGTGTTACTGGTGTGTTTAGTAGTGGTGTTACTGGTGTGTTTAGTAGTGGTGTCACTGGTGTGTTTAGTAGTGGTGACTCGTGAGTAGTTATGGTTGGTCCTGCAGCTCCAAACTCTATTAAGACCATGGGTAGATTCTACCAACGGATATGTTTGCAAGCATGACAAATGCTGGCAAGGCTACACTTTTAGCGGAATCTTAAAAACGCAAAACAGGAAATAAAAAATCGGTATTTTTCATAGAACTTTCTACATGTATACAGTTATATATAATTTAAAAAAAATTCACTTTGTGCATTATTATTATTTAGTGCAAGGAGACTGGCTAAAGAGCAAAGGTAATAATACAAAGATGGTGTTAATTTTCCAGGGTGCATGTATGCCCATCTTACCCCTATGTGCGGGTGTCATGAGATATGGATAGATAGGGATAGACAGGGATAGATAGGGATATATAGGGATAGATAGGGATAGGGATAGATAGGGACAGATAGGGGCCTACCATTGCAGCTATAACTTATATTTCCTTGCAGCTAAAGCTACATGTAAGCGAGAGTTGGACGTATACCTTATCTGACCACACTGTATCTATGAATTTAGATAGCGCCACTTGCACTGTACACCAATCAGAAAACAGGAGACGTATACCCTATTATACAGTGAAGCGAAACATAATTGTTCAGCAAAATGTAATGTAAAGTGTAATGTATAAGTGCTGTTAGGACACAAGAGTCTCTTCACAGCGAATTGAAATATGGAGTTATGGTGAAAACAGATAGGATGCGGCAACGAGAGGCCATCTGCCTAACTAATGCGCCAATGGCAAAGACCTCATGATATTAATCTATTATCTTATACACTATTCTACAGGATCCCTTGATGAACGGCCACACAGCAAAAATTTGGATCTGTCGTATATCCGTCAGCTGATACTTAGTTGATTTGCATTAGGCAGAGATGGATTGACACTGAAGAGTAGCTAAGGACGGAGACGGGGTTGATTAGATAAGGGTAGGGTGTTGTAGTGAGGAAGAGCAGAAGCTAATGGTGTGTTGTGTTGTGCCTGTAGGAGCGCCTGGTCCACCAGGACCACCGGGCGAAAGTATCCGCGGACAAAAGGGGGAACCAGGAGAACTGGTAAGTAGCCTACACCACCCAACAAAAATTCCTACCACACACGACCAAAAAATGATTATTTAATTATTATTTTGTGTCATCTTATACCTGCTATTAGTGACTCACCTGTGACCTATATATAGTATATTCTGAACGAGCAAATGTTATCTTAATTTCTATGGTATTCTTTTATATTATCTTCCATTGCCTTCCAATATTTTATTTTCAATTGCATTTTATTGTCTTACCTTCAATTATGTTACCGTCTATCGTCTTTTATTACCTCACCTCCCATTATCTTCTATTATAGCACCTTCTATTTTATTCTGTTGTCTTCTCTTGTTGTCTTTATTTCGAAAAGGACCCGGAAGAAAACAAGGCAATCTGCTCTAGTTACAGTGGTACTTATAATAAAAAAAATTATATAGCTTCTATTGAAGGACAACCCCATCAGAGTTGTGTCTCTCACCTGGCAACACGAACGAACATCGATAGGATAAATAGAGTGTTCTTAAGACATTTTACAAAGACAAAGAAGGATCAGGAATCTCACGCAAGATGTTGGGCAACTGATTCCTGAAAGATGAACCATTTCTCGAAACGCTTTGCATTCATTCATTCATTCATTCATTCAAGTATTCATTTAGCACATCTTCAAGAAAGCTACTCAGAGGTGCTCCCACTCCAACACGGCCAATTTAAAAAATGCTGATCATATTTTAAAATACACATATTGCAAGTATTGTGAAGAACAGCGGTCTGAAAAGTTATTGAAGTGATAGTAATGCACTGTTTAAATAAAGTTTCATCATCCCTGCAGAGATTCTGCAAGGATGTAGCGTTGGAAGAGATTGTCCATTAAATGCCAAGCATTTGTAAACGTATTGCGAATAATTGCGTCTCAGTAACTGTTGCTGATAATGATATTATATTTTACATCGCAGATAAGATATTAAGCCATTAATATTATCGGTTGTCTGTCAGATTCTTCCGCTTTCCGGTTGTAAATACTTTCGAAGGTCATTCTAATAAGGAAAGTAGAGAGGAAGGAGAGGATGGTAAGGGATGGAAGGACGGACGCATTGGCGCTCATGCGACTTGACACTACTGAAGGCTATCATTAGGCGATTAAGTAGACAGACAGATTGATAGAGGAAGCCACACAGACGGAGAGATAGACAGACATATGCAAGCACAGAGGTAGAGAGAGGAAGAAAGAGAGGTAGAGAGAAAGAGTGAGAGAGACAGAGAGAGAGACAGAGAGAAAGAAAGAAAGAGAGGCAGAGAGAGAGAGAGGAAGAAAGAGAGGTAAAGAGAGAGAGATAGACAGGGACAGAGAGAGGAAGAAAGAGAGATGGAGAGGTGGAGAGAGAGAGACAGACAGACAGACAGACAGGCAGACAGAGACAGACAGAAAGAAAGAAAGAGAGGCAGAGAGAGAGGAATAAAGAGAGGCAAAGAAAGAGAGGCAGAGACAGAGAGAGGAAGAAAGAGAGGCAGAGAGAGGAAGAAAGAGAGGCAGAGAGAGATATAGAAAGACAGGGTGATCGAAAGAGACAGACAAAGATACAGTAAAGGGCTTCAAGATTGAAGAATGAAGGGCGGACAGAAGACTACAGATGTCGATAGATTTACATAGCCATTGCCGTTCCACCTCTCTGGAACAAACTTCCGCCAGCACTTCGGCAAACTTCCGACCCATCATACGAACTCACCAAAACTCCACCTCTCGCTATCTCCCCACAGGTCTTTCACTCAAAACTGAAAACATTGCTCTTTCAAAAATCCTATCCTGATTCTTCCTCTTCTCCTCACATCCCCCGTCACTTCAACTCTAAACATCACCCACCTTAGCTGTCCATCTATCTGCCTGCCTGACTCTCTGGACTTGACCCGCTGCCTACCGATTTTGTTTTGATTGAGCGCCTGTGAATAAGCTGGTTCCCGCGACTTGGCTTTTGTGGGCGCTGTAGAAGTCCCGAGATTACGATTACGATTTACGAAGTTATCGATGACGGATTTTGTCCAAAGTGCCACTCACGCCCCTACCGACGGACTGACGAAGCAAGAGATGACGCTGAACAGACTCGATAATAATAACGACGAGGAAGGAGGAAAGACTGGAAAAAGTCGAGACAATCCAAACCGATAAACTGTAAATGGATCACACACTTAATAATGATCTTCATCATAACTGGCTGTCAGTCTTATCGCTTTATTTTTTTCTTCCGAAGGGAGAACGAGGAACTAAAGGACTGAAGGTAAGAGACCTATTTATAAGTGTAAGCTTATGACTTATGCCTGCAAGGCATGCGCATGATCTATTGGGTGACCTTTATTGACGCAATGCACATTGAAGTTTATCAAGCATGCTGACTGATGTAGGTTACTCATTTGTCTTATAGAGCCATGATGCTAATTGGCATTCCGACCTTACTGTTTTTGTAGTTTGACATATCTTGTTAATATTTTGACATATCCTATTAATATTTTGATATATCTTATTAATATTTTTACCTATCTTATTAATATTTTGATCTATTTTATTAATATTTTTATGTATCTTATTAATATTTTGATATATCGTGTTAATATGTTGTTATATCTGGCTAATTATATTTATCTATTTTATTAATATTTTTGTGTATCTTATTAATAATTTACCTATCTTACTAATATTTTTACCTATCTTACTAATATTTTTACCTATTTACCTATCTTATTAATATTTCTACCTATCTTATTAATATTTCTACCTATCTTATTAATATTGTGATCCATCGAATTGATATTCATGCCTATCTTATTACTATAATTGTGACCTAATTAGCCCAATTTAATCTAATCTGTTTAAACGACCAAAAGACGACAACAATTCAAACATGCACAGCTTAATAATTAGACTATCCAACGCAATAATTATAGCATAAGATTCTAGACATAATAGCTTAAGATATTAAATGCTCATTGTTATTTTCGATTGCTGGTGAAAATGTCGAACGCTGCAATAAATTCGATTCTAACTCTAATTCGTGTTCTCCGAATCTTTCGTCTCCCTCTTCTCCAATTCCAGACGCCATGAAAGTTTATCTATCCATCTGCCTCATCCATTACCTCTTAGGCCTATACCTGACGTTTGCACTTGTGGATGATGATGATTTAAATAATAACGACTCAGCTGAGGTTGAACGATGGGCAGAGTTTATCGGGGGCTATAGGGGGCTAAGCTACCCCAAGAAGACCCAGATTAATTGTTTCCACCGAGTAAATAGCATCTTCCGGGCTTAGCCCCACCTCTCCCTTAAGAAGGCGCAGACTCGTAAATTTGTTCGGGGAAAATGGTTATGTTCACGAACGCGAAACTTCCGAATGACTAGAAAGGGTCATTAACTTTTTGGTCCGGGAAAATATTCTCAGCCCCAACAATGCCCAAGTTCTTCCCAAGTTCTTTTTTAGCCCCTCCAAGAACGGAAACCAAACTCCGCCCATGATGAAGAAGTATGGAAGCTTATTCCGATAATATTACTATCTATATATCGTCAGGATTGAAACCTATAGTGTATACCGGACTGGTTGGCAACAGCAACTGTCTTTCTTTTTAACAGTTAATAGTCTTTCTTTGAAACATAACGCATACTACTAGGCTAATCACACTGCGCCACTGCAGCCTATAGGAGCGACTGGTACTTTGTTTTCGTTTTCAGGGCAATCCGGGTGATCTTCCCAATCATCTGAACGATTTTGGACCGAGATTCGGGCCACCTGGGCCGCCAGGGCCTCCGGTAAGTTCAGCAGATATGCTTAATGGTCATGGTAGAACTATAGGCCTACTGCCGATTGGTCATGGGACTATCGGTCGGTCACATGCATGTCAATCGTGCGTAACTTCAAGGCTAAATTAGTCAAGTATACAGTTATTAAATATAGATCTATACTTTTGTTGAAGAGGTTAATAGCGCCAACTAGCTTTTTCTGGATCATTTAATATAAAATATTATAATATAGCCTATTCTAATTTAAAGTAGGCCTAAGCTGCGTTAAACTAATAAGTTTCTTGATTAGACTAACACGAATTGTTTTTGTCTAAAAATGCTGAATATCCCTAACTGCATTCAATTATCTAAAGAAGATTTCCTTTTCTGCCAACGGTTTATTAATTTTACAAATAAGACTCATGTAATTTATCTGTGTCATATGATCGATAAACCTAATCGTTCTATGGCCAGTCATCCTATGGCAAATCGTCGCAGATCCAATGGTCTTATAGACTGACTTGCAATGCGACCAGGCACTTCTAAGAACAATGATTGTCTTGTATACCCGAAGTATTGTATAGCTTGGCGCTGCATTCTGTCTCAAGCTCCATCCTACCTATGTGAACTTTTTACTCCAGTCTCGGTTTCTCTGGGCCGTCGTTCGCTGCGGTCAGCTGCCCGCGGTGACTATCTTGTACCTTTTTGTCGTACCGCTACTATGCAGCGAAGAACATTTTCCGTGGTAGGTCCAGCTATCTGGAATGGCCTCCCTGCGGCTCTCCGTTCACTTCCCCGTGACTCTGCTGGCTCTTTCTACCGTATTCTCAAGACTTTCCTCCTTGACCAGGCCTGGGTTGGGAGCGCCTCTGAGTAGAGATCTTTAAGGGGCGCTATATAAATTTATGTGATTGATTGATTGATTGATTCTGGTTCGAGTCTTCTGTAGTTTTTTTTATTTGGTGCCATAAAAAATAAAAAGAAGTAGTTTTGATATACATAACGCGTCTGACTGGAATGAATTTTGAGAGACGCTTTATAAATTCACAGATACGATACAATACAATGACAATTGCTTTTACGAGTTCCTGCTATATGCAGACCGTAACTGCATCGCCAAGGACAAGGCTGTACATGTAGTTATGGAGAAGAACGTTTGTTTGTTTTGTATGTGCACTTGTTATAGCACCCCTTCAAGCTCTCTACTCAGAGGCGCTACCGACTGCAGAGCGGACACTGCATCGGAGTTTCACGCCGAAGCGCTGAGCAATTGCAAGTGAAGGACTTGACCAAGGTCCCTACGCGGCGACTTGAGGTGGATTCGAACCTCGAACCTTCCGGCTTCAAGGCAACGACGCCACCACTACACCACCGCGCCCCACAATAACAATAATAATAAGTCTGGGCCGTTACTTTAGTGTTTTAATTGGATATCTAAAGTTACCTGCCTATAAATTGGCTTTGGCGTTTGATTCATATCCTGGCAGCGAGAAACTCTAGTCTTTGTTTGTACTATAAGTTATTTATGTAGCACCGTTGAATTTTCTCTGAATAATTTCAAAGACGTCCCTGCAGAGATTAATGAGAATCGAATCGATGAATGCAATTATTATGAAGATCGTCGATCAGCGTGAACGATGAGAAGGAGAGGCAGCTAGCTTGTCGGTGTCAGCATCACATCGATCAACTCAACCTATGAAAACGGATGATAAGAGTCGTTGCTGTCTCAACAACACACGTGCAAATGATTAGCTTCTGTTAAGGGATAACCGCAGTGGGCCTTCAGAGAGTTTAGATGATGGAATCTTTCTTACAGCTGTCAAGGCGTCTCTTCAGAAGGTGTGAGGAATGAGGTCTAGCTGCCGATGGCGGCTCTTTGCAGTGATTTGAAACTCGGGCTCTCATGGACCGTACAAAAGAACCTTAAATGTAGTGGCGGTACCAGCTATAGAATGCTTCAATAGGCCATATCATCAGGGCCATGGGAGTCATTGAGCAGGTCTAAGAAATTAAATGAAAAGAGGATCTTAGAATTCTAAGGAATTTTTCACATGTCGTAAGGCAATTCAAGAGTGACATAATGTTTACATAGGCTGCTAGGCAGGTCATTGGCAGGTGATGATGATGATGGTGCTCTGCCCGAAGGCAGGTTCATTGGCTTTACGCCCCTGGGGATGAGATGAGTGAGGTGGGTTCCCGTTGCCTTCCTCACAGACAATGATGGGTAGGCAACTTGCCCAAGGTCGCTCCGCAGCAGCTTGCGCCACCGCGTCCCATGCGTACTAGCCCGAGATATCTAAATCTCTGAATGTCAACTCCCAGCCCGGGGCTTGAACCGCAGTCCGTTGCAACCAACAGACGTATGCGGCGCGCGCTTACCGGTGTAGCTAACTAGGCCTGTAGTAACTAGTGAAGGTAGTAAAGGATATCATACGATCCATTCATTGAAAGCGTTGTGTCTGTATCCTACGTGGGGGCAAGAAGGGCATCTGAACCCTTGGAAAAATGGAAATTTCTGCGCACTACAGAGTCCCATTGACGCACAGAGTGGAACTCATGAGGGGTTTGCATTAATTTCGGAAACCTCTACAAAAAATGCCAATGTTCTTCACTTCCTGCTCAGCATTTTTAAAGTTATTGCTAAAAATTTAACCGTGACCAATAGGCCCTATATCTTGCCTCCCTGCAAAAAAATTTGCGGTGTTCATGATTGAAAGCTGAACAGAGTCAATGTCATATATATATAATATATATATATATATATATATATATGCAGTATATTGTTATTTTGTCACTATAGAAAATCATGTCAATTTACGTCTTCATTTACTCTAATCAAGATTTTTATTTTTTAGGGTCCGAAAGGAAGTCGAGGTTACCCCGGATTCCCTGTAAGTAAATTAGACGCGTGCAGAATACATGATGTATGCGAGCAATTACTCGATGCTTTAATTAGAATTCCTGATTGGTTCTGTTCGCTAATTAGCGTCTCAACTAATTAGCTGACTGATTAGAATGATTTCGTCGGCAAAGATTAATGATGGCTGCGGTAGGAAAGAAGAAGCCCCGGCAATTTGGAACGAACAATTCTCAGTGGATAGACGAAATTTTGTTGCTTAAATATAAGCTGGATTGACGAAAATGTTTTTGCTTAAATATGAGCTGGATTGATGAAAACATTGTTGCTTCAATGGAAGTTGGATTGATGAAAATTTTGTTGCATAATTAGAGGTTGAATTGATGGACATATTGTTGCTTAAATAGAAGCTGGATTGATGAACATATTGATGCTTAAATAGAAGCTGGATTGATGAACATATTGATGCTTAAATAGAAGTTGAATTGATGAACATATTGATGCTTAAATAGAAGTTGAATTGATGGCCACAATTTTTGCTTCAATAGAAGCTGGATTTATGGAAGCGGTTGTTGCTTAATGAGCAGTTGGAATGATGAGAATAATTCTTGGCCGCTCCGAATTGTCGTTCCGAATTGTCCGCTCCAAATTGTCCGCTCCGAATTGTCCGCTCCGAATTGTCGTTCCGAATTGTCCGCTCCAAATTGTCCGTTCCGAATTGTCCGGGAACCAGAAAAGACAGTCACAAACAGAACAGAGATCATTCACGGTCTATTTATGAAATTCTGTGTATTTTCTGTTGCGACCTTTTGCCCCAAATGTGCTGCTTTTCCAGTGATTTGCAATACCTTTCAATTCCACGTCTGCTCCTGTAAATTGGTGCCACGCCGTATCCTTCTGTACAGACTGCAGTGCTAGAAAGCCACCTTTGAGCGCTCCTATTTTTTTAGATAGGCATCTTATAATGGTGTATTATGAGGATGTAAAAGAAGGGAATTTATTGTGCGCATCTATAAACAAGGGCATTCGTAAACAGGCGTGGTCCTGAAGAAGGAGGATGTGTTAACTGAAGCGAGGATAAAGCAACATCACTCAACGATTTTTTCTGCACTCAGATTCTATAGTCTCAGGCATAGAGCTGAAAGGACAACGCGTTTTTATTATTATTATGCCAATATGTGTGCGTGAATACATCTAGGTGCGCACACATTAATATGTGTATATTGATATGTCTCTGTGCCTCTCTCTCTTTGTCTCTCTCTCTCTCTGTCTCTTTCTCGTTATATTTCTCTTTTTCTCTCTCTGTCTCTCTGTCTCTCTTTGTTTTTCTCTCTCTGGATCTGTCTCTGTATCTCTGCCTGTCTCTGTCTCTGTCTTTGTCTCTGTCTCTGTCTTTGTCTCTGTCTCTGTCTGTCTGTCTCTCTCTGTATCTGTTTCTGTCTCTGTCTTTGTCTCTTTCTCTTTCTCTCTCTTTCTCTCTCTCTCTCTCTCTCTCTTTCTCTCTCTCTTTCTCTCTCTCTCTCTCTCTCTCTCTCTCTCTCTCTCTCTCTCTCTCTCTCTCTCTCTCTCTTGATGTCTTAATGTTGTTCGCTTGTGTGTTCATGTGTTCCTTGCGTGTTGGTTAACATGTCTCTCACCGTGTGTGTTAGTGTGTCTCTGTGTATTCTTGTTTATCTTTCAGGGGCCAATTGGACTTGATGGTCAGCGAGGTCCATCAGTAAGTCTCCATTCACTAGTGTCTCTTTAAACAAAATATCTGCATTGGGATTGAAGATGGCTTCATTATGACAGGAAATTCCACGCGGGCAGCAGATATAAGCTTAGGTTACACGTGGAATCTTGTGGATGATTTCAATAGTATTTGGAACAACTTTTATTTTATTAAGATGGTTCATAAAAGAAAAATATTCTTTAGGTAAGTATGTTTTAAATTTAGAATCTCGTTTTTATCAGATGTTATAAAAATAATACAATCAGACAGATAATACAATCGTCCAGTTTATTTCCTTCTTTTTGTTGAGTCGCTTATTGTTCTTAGTATGGATCTATAAGGGGCGTTATATAAATTCTGATCGATTGATCGGTTTATTGTTCTTTATCAAACACGCTTTGACTAAGCAATTGACATCAACATAAAAGAATTGATTTGCTTTCTGTAGGGTCCTCTAGGAAACAAAGGCGATAAGGGCGACAAGGTAAGAAAATAGAACAAAATGGAAGGCGAGATAATCAATAGACGATAATAGACGAAAAAAACCATAAAAACAATGAAACGTAACATAATAGATGGCAGCAGAAGTCAAGATAATAAAAGACAATTGAAAGTAAGATTGATTGATTATTGATTGATTGATTGATTGATTATTCATTGATTCATTCCGAAGATTTGTATTAGCGAGAAAACTACCCAGAGAAGGCAATAGTTGATAAGATGATAGAAAATGATAGAAGGCTACACCGGAAAGTCAATGTATCCGTATACGGTTATAAACCATGGCAATCTGGTATCGCTCATCGCCAATAGCCTATTATTATAAATTTTCTTCAATGTCTATTTGGTTTCGATTTCAGTTCTTCTAAGTAACCTACCCTGCATGGCAGAGATGTCAAACCTTTTTTTTAAATAGCCGGCCAATGGCAGTATTTTACTACTACTAATTCGACTTCTACTACTACTAATGCTACTAGTGCGACTACTACTACTACTACTACTACTACTACTACTACTACTACTACTACTACTACTACTACTACTACTACTACTACTACTACTACTACCACTACTACTACTACTACTACTACTACTACTACTACTACTACTACTACTACTACTACTACTACTACTACTACTACTACTACCACTACTACTACTACTACTACTACTACTACTACTACTACTACTACTACTACTACTACTACTACTACTACTGTTGCTATTGATAATTATAACTTTCCTGAATTTAATTGACATTGCTTGAATATTGTTAAAATAATAACGATTTTTCTAGTGGCTTCCTTTTTTATGCCTCACGTGTAGGCCTACTGCTGTTGCTGTTGGTTTTACTTTCATTTGGTTGACTGATTTCATTGCAGGGAGCATCGTTTATTGAGAAGAAGGAAACGACTCTGGAAGATGACGATGCAATTGTCCTGGATGACCTACCAGCGTCCAAGGTCATTCTATGTTTCTTATCTGAGATTATTATTATTACAATGTCATATATTTCTTACGCGCGCAAGGTCACACCAAAATGTGAATCTGAGGCGCGGACAGTCAGCCACCAGAGGCAGATGCAATTAGATAGCCAAGTAGCCTACGTAAAAGCCAAGAAGAAATAGTGAACCGTTTTTTGACGGTAAGGAGTGAATTTGAGCTTCGAAGAGAGAGTGGAAGTAATTCCATTCATTGGGAGCAGAGGCATGGAATGCACGCGAGCCCATAACCGTTCTGCATCGAGGTTCAGCTAAAAGACCCATGCTTGATGATCGCAGGCAACGAGAACAAATGTAAGAAGTAAGCAGTGACTGAAGGTAGGGAGGTGTTCCGGTGGAAAGGGATTTGTAGGTTAAACAGGCCAATTTAAATTTTATCCTGAACTCGATAGGAAGCCAATGCAGCTGATGAAGTAGGACTGAAGAACTTGATCGTAGTGGGACGCGCAGCACAACCCTTGAAGGGTCTTGAAGGGGCGCTATAACAAGTCCACATACAAACAAACAAACAAAACCGAGCTAAGGAGAATTATTGGCAAGAGAGGAGAAACATATTAAGCTCATCTTATATAGATGAACGAATTTGTTTATTGCACACAAAAGTATAATGATACAATCTTGAGGCTTCAAGCCTCAGTAGAGTGCAGCAGAAGCGAAAAAGCCAAAGAGGCTTTTACTGCCGTATACCTATTCTAATCAAGTTTCACCGCACGGCCACCCTCACCACCGACTATCACCGTAGCACCTCGATGTCTCCTCGGCTTCACCTCCCTGGATACTGACCTGGCACAGGTACGAAAAGGGCAGCTCTGGCTATTGCGGACTTGTATTGATATATTGCGCTGGGAATACTCTGGTCTCCCTGCAAACGTGGCATTTGTGGGCGCTGAGAAATTCTCAAAGATTTACATTAGGCTATGCATTACATCACATTACATTACATTACATTAATTAGTCTGACTCTCTTCCTTGATTGTTATTCATGCATGCTTTCATTTGATACTTAATTATAACTTTTCTGGTAATTAAATTCTAGTTAAGTATTAAATGAAAGCATGCATGATGTTCATTAATCACAGATTGCTTATTCCTCATCAGAAGTGAAATCATCAAATTCTTTCTTCGTAGAATCTTCTTTTCATGAATCAATTCAATTCAATTCAATTCAATTCAATTGGTTTATTGATCCACAAAAAAAAACAAAGACAAGCAGACAATTTTGCTTACAGGATAGTACACACAGTGATTGATTGCGAGTTAACATTTGCGATGATATGGACAGGTAAGCAACCAATACTGAGTGTGGCAGAACCAATAGGCTACCCGAAGGGAATGATCCCGCTAGTGGGGCCTATTTACCAAAAAATCATTGAGGTAACAATAGAACATAAAAAGCAGATGCAATATTAATTAATGGTGGTGCTTATGAAAGCAAGTGAACAATAGCAACGGGATACTTTCCCTCAAAACATAGCCTATATCAAAAATATAATAATAAGTAAACATGAACATAGGTTAAATAAGGGAGTTCATTTAACATTTTTTAATGCGTATGCACGGATTTGAGTTTTAAACTGAGCGAGACTCCTGGATGCACGAATGCTTTCCGGTATGTTATTCCATAAAAGAGGACCCTGATACTTAATAGAAAACTTTCTAGTGTTCGTTTTTGCAAAGACACTTATGTAGGCTCTATTATTGCTAATGCCTTTAGTGTTCAAGTTAGGTCTAAAATAGGACGAGAAAGCAAGTGGAAGAAGGTTGTTATCGTATTTGTACATAAATGTAGCAGTTTGGATGAATTTAATTTGGGATATTTTTAGGAAGTTCAACTGACGGTTTTGGGGGCTAGTGTGAGCCTTAAATGGAGATTTGGTAATGATTCTTATGGCTTTTCTCTGCAGCACATTTAGTTTTGTAAGGTGTGTGTCATATGTTGACGTCCAGATGAGATTGCAATAGCTTAAGTATGGGTGTATAAGTGTAAAATATAATGTTTTTAGTACATGAGGTGGAAGGAGATAGGCTATTCTGTGAATTATGCCTATATTTTTTGAGATTTTTTTTAAAATCTCAGCTGTGTGTATATTCCATTTTAAGTGCTGGTCGATGTGTACACCCAGGAATTTAGATGAGTATACTTGCGGTATTGATATATTATCAATTAGCAAGTTACTACCAGGAGGTGGAGCAAGTTTTTTTTACTAGATCTAAAAATTATATAACTGGTTTTTGCAATATTCAGTGAAAGCTTGTTGGCTCTGAACCATTCACTGGCCATTTCTAGGTCGTTATTAGCTATTTTAATTAGCTGTTCATAAGAGGGGTGGGAGTAAAAAGCATTCGAATCGTCAGCAAATAGGATGTAATGTAAAAAAGTTGCAGAGCTAGGGAGGTCATTAATGTATATTAGAAATAAAAGAGGCCCCAGGATTGAGCCTTGAGGGACCCCAAAGACAATTTTTTGGAAGCTGGATAATTTCCCATTGCATAAGACTTGTTGGTGGCGGTTGTTTAAGTAATTTGTAAACCATGTAAGTGCTATACCTCTGATCCCATAATTCTCAAGTTTATTTAACAGGATATTATGGCTGACGGTATCGAAAGCTTTAGCTAAATCGAGAAAAATGCCAATGGAATATTCATTATTATCCATAGCATGAGATATTTTGTCTTGTATATCCAGTAATGACATAAAGGTTGAGTGTTCTGTTTGAAAGCCATGTTGAAAGGGGTAGGCCTATAATATATTGTTCTGGGTGATAAAAGAGTAGAGGCGGTCGTACATTACCCTCTCAAAAAAGTTCGAAAAAAATGGTAGTATAGAGATTGGTCTAAAATTTGAAACCTCATTTTTATTACCTTGCTTATGGATAGGTGTAATTTTTGCTAATTTTATGTCCGATGGGACTATTCCAGTTCTAAGTGAACAATTTATCACCTCGCTAAGTGGAGATGCTAATAAGTCCATGAGAGAAGACAGTATATGTGGATTCAAGTCATCAGGACCAGTACTGTGGGTGTCTTTGAGGGTTGTGTTGATAGTTAATAGCTCTTGAAAGGAAGTCGGTAGGACAGCAAAGGAATTAAGTGCAGAAGCCGGCATGTAATCTTGGTATGGCTTGGCTGAGGGTGGTAATCACTCCAAATGATGCTATTCATTCATTCAAGTATTTGTAAGCTTATAGCACCTATTCAAGAAAACTGCTCAGATGCGCTCCAGCACGGCCAAAAAGAACAGTTTCAAGTGCTTATAGAATGTGTCTGAGAGTGATCTAAGGAACAGGTGCAGCTCCAGAGGGAAGCCATTCCATTTGCCTATTGATGTTTGATATTTTTCGTTTCTGGTTCATGCCTATTGGTGTTCGCCTCCTTTCTCTGTTTACTGTTTCATTCGTTTGTTCATCCATCCATCCTTTTATGACAACCAATTCCATGAGATCGAGAGCTCTTGCAAATATGCAGAAGAGGAGGGACTGCCACACCAAAGCAGGGACCCAGTATATAATCAGCGTAAATCCTGTGGGATGATGAGTAGAGGAGCCTGATGATGAAGATGAATTTGAGTGATTGGCATGGAGATCCATGCAACATCTATTCCGTCTCAACGATGTACAGAGGATTTCTCTGATTGAAATCTTCTCGCTTCTTCCTTGGAAATTACTTCCATCTGTAAGTCTTCGCAGATACCCGTGAGGTTTCGCTTTCCTCGTTCACACCACCCACTGCAGGTGCCAACCATTGCGGCGGCACTCTTTGAAATTCAAGACCGCAGTTAACAAGATGTCTTGGCTGTATACGCTCATGTTGACTTACCATCCATCCAGCAGCGGATTGTGTGCGGTATCTGTTCTCTGATTTGGTGTGGCCGCGATTCCTATGGTTGCCGCCCCTGCATGTTTACAAGAGCTCTGTTGCTTAACTCCGTATGCTCAAACGCCACCACTGTTTGCGCTTTGACAGTGCCAGTCCCAAGCTTAGATAAAGGAGGAGGGCAACGCTAATGATCTCTGTTCTCACACTGCAATCTCGTTAAACTAAACCTAGTCTGTGTGTTCAGGGCTTCGTGCTATCCTCTCCTCCACACAGGGTGAATTCTTCGTTGCCCATACGCGTATACTGTTCTCAAGCAGCAACGTGCCTTCTCTGCTGTTGGCAAAATGGCTTGGAAAGGATTCCAATTAGTATGACGCCGTACGCCTAGGATTTACTCAGATGCCTCGTTTCATTGCAGTCTTAAGACCGTTATTTGTAGCCGAGGTTGTGTCGGGTGGTAAACTTGAAAGAGGAACTGTGTAATGGAGGGAACGAGAATATCTGGAATGAATGGATAGATGGATGGATGACTGAATGAATGATTAGATGAATGAATGGATGGGTGAATGGACTGAGTGAATGAATGGGTGGATGAATGAATGGAGGAATAAAGAAATGGAAGAATGGAGGAATGAATGAAAGAATGGAGGAATGAATGAATGAATGGATAGATAAATGAATGAATGAATGAATGGATAGATGAATGAATGAATGGAGGAATGAATTATTGAATGTATGGATGGATGGATGGATGGATGGATGGATGGATGGGTGGACGGACGGATGAATGAATGAATGAATGAATGAATGAATGAATGAATGATTGATTGATTGATTGAATGAATGAATGAATGAATGAATGAATGAATGAATGAATGAATGAATGAATGAATGAATATCTTTCCTATTCTTAGTTTTGGAAATTGTTTTTTTCGTTTGTCTAGTCTACAAAGCGATCTGTCAAACTTCACGATGGATCCTTTGGTTATGCGGAAGTCATCACAGTTAAGGTAATTAATCATTCAATCCAAAAGTTATCACTATTAATTTTAAGCTCCAGTCATTTGACTTCTACAGCGCAAAGAAAGCGCTCATATACCATGTATGCAAAGTCTGTTTAGTGAAAAGATCCTTCCCATGGCTGAACAACGTCACTGGCTTCCACTCTCAGCAATTTAAAGTTCTTATTTTGGTTCTCAAGTCTCAATTTGGTCTTGCTTGTATCTTTGTGATCTTACACTTCGCCCCATTATGCTTCTGCCACTTCGCTGCGTCCTCTTAGGTCCTCTGATCGGTTTGACCTCTTTGTCCCCCGAGTCAGGACCGCAATGGCTCAATCCAGATCATTTACCTGCATTGGTCCCTCCCTATGGAATGGACTCCCCCATCAGTTCGCTCTGCGATCCTCTCTGGCAGTCTTTCATCATCTTTCTCTTGTCTCAAAATCTGCCTTTTCTCTCGGAGTTGCACACACTGGGAGCGCTTCTGAAAGGCTCTTGCTGCAAGAAGCGCTTTACAAATGGTCAGATACAATAGGAGCAGGATGGGATTATTAGACAAGTAAGCTTATAGATAGAATTCTACACAGTAAGCAGTGATTCCAATTGTAAATACTTAAAAGTAGTAGAACTGCTTGCTTTCAGCTTTTGACTGTAGTTGACTACTGACCGTTTATTTCCTTTCGAGGACCAACTTTGTTGTTTTTCGTACTTGTTCTCTGAACAGCATCCATCAGATTAGCAGTGTCTCTGTTTAAAGACCCTACAACGGTATTAGCAGTTTATCTAGACGTGCTAACGAATCCAACAGTGCCGTTCAATGAAATGCAATGTTGCCTGATTAGATGCAGAAGCAAACTTATATATCGAAGTGTGTCTGAGTGATATTATGTAATGTAGATCTCTAGCTGTCGAGTGTGGATATCAATTGATTAACAGTTTACTTTGTAAGGTATGGACTACAGAATAAATTGGGTGCCTAATAATATTAGAGCTACGTTTGCTAGACAATATTATTGTATAGCAAACGTAGCTCTACTGCAGAGAATATTAGATCTATGCTAGTCAATATATTGAACTCTAACGCCCAGATTCATGTAGCCTACATGCTTATATACAGTGAGTTTATTCGAAGGATATATGAACATGTGCGTAGGTGTTGACGAAAGAAGATCACTGATAGGAATCTCTTCAGATGCCGGGAGAAAAACTGGTTGGGCCACATCACGAGGGGGAACTCTCTCCTAAGAATCATAATTTAGGGGGTAAAAAGACAAGAGGAAGGTCGAGGATGGTGATGTTATTGGACTGGATGATAAAGAAGGACTGTAGCAGCAAGTTGAGGAAGAGAGCCGGGTATCGTGACGAATGGCGACATATGATGTAGCCTACGAACATTATGCCAAGAAG
The DNA here is from genome assembly GCA_949752735.1 of Lumbricus terrestris. Lineage (NCBI taxonomy): Eukaryota > Metazoa > Annelida > Clitellata > Crassiclitellata > Lumbricidae > Lumbricus > Lumbricus terrestris. The sequence continues at coordinate 4,971,693 of OX457052.1, forward strand.
GACAGAGAACCAAAGAAGAAGAAGACGTTGGTGTTGACCGTGTGACTGTGCTATTAAAAGAAAGGTGGGAGAGGTCAAAGAATGACACTGAAGCGAACAGCAAGAGAGACAGATACTTAGACAGCGAAAGTTAACGCATGGAACGGGAGACGTGTAAAAAGGTAGTGAAAAATGATAGATTAGATAGATAGATAGATAGATAGATAGATAGATAGATAGATAGATAGATAGATAGATAGATAGATAGATAGATAGATAGATAGATAGATAGATAGATAGATAGATAGATAGATGATAGATGATAGATGATAGATGATAGATGATAGATGATAGATGATAGATGGATGGATGGATGGATGGATGGATGGATGGATGGATGGATGGATGGATGGATGGTTGGATGGATGGATGGATGGATGGATGGATGGATGGATGGATGGATGGATGGATGGATGGATGGATGGATGGATGGATGGATGGATGGATGGATGGATGGATGGATGGATGGATGGATGGATGGATGGATAGACAGACAGACAGACAGACAGATAGACAGATAGACAGATAGACAGACAAATACAGTGCAAGACAGACAGAGTTATAAAGTTAGAGAGACAGAGGCATAGAATGAAGGAAGGATAATATAATATAATGGACGCATAGAAAGCGGGAAGCGTGCAGACATGGAGTTCAAACGAGAGACAGACAGAACTTGAGAGACGGATGCTGGAAAATTCATTTCGTCTGCTTTCAATAAAATATGGGATGAGTTCAGATGCAGCATCGCAGCAGCCAAAGGTGCGACACATGTTCTCGTTTACCTAAACGTTGTTCGGTTCGTTCTGGTGATGATGTCTAATTGATTGAGTCTGTTGATGATTTTCTCTTCTTTTATATAGGGAACGGTTTATCAAGTCATCACTCTCAAGGTAAGACATCACTCAAGGTAAGACAGAACTCTCTTGAGGTAAGTCAGAACTTTCTGGGTCTATAATTCAGGGATTCCAATCGTCGGTTTCGTTCAGGCATAACATTCCACGCAATTGGCTTCTCGTCTTTTGCACAAACATACTTTGTAGCCTCGTGCTAAAGGCTCCTCGCTGTCTCGCTACTGAATTTTTTTCAACTCGGGCTTCGGGATTGAAATTCCAGCCGTAGTGTTCGAAATTTGGGCTCCAATTTGCGTTATTTTAACAGCAAATTGGAAGTTAATCTACTTTTTATTATATTAGGGGTGTGCATTTTGGCCCATCCTGTATATGCATCTTGACTCCTTTTGAACCTTTAACAAGTGCAGAGAATAATTTTTCTCATAGTAAACAAATTTCGGCTCCAAGTTGCGTTATTTTAACAGCAATTTGGACAGTTAATCTACTTTTTATTATATTAGGGGTGTACTTTTTTGGCCCATCCTGTACATGCATCTTGACTCCTTTCGGACCTTTAACAGGCGCAGAGAAGGACTTTTTCTCATAGTAAACAAATTTCAGCTCTAATTTGCGTTACTTTAACAGTTCAGCTAAGGAAGGAATCGTGTGTGGGAAGAAAAAGTCTTGAAGGAGAAAATTTGCCATAAAGCCTTAAGTGCCGAGAGTTATGCCACTATTGATATATGTAAACATTATCGGCTCCTGGGCGGGAAAGAGCTGCGATTTAGTGTGGTCATGAAAGACCATTGCGACTCCTAGAGAACTATCTATGCATCCGAGATCTGCTGGGCCAATGGTTTGGAATGCGCTCAGTGTTTCAGAACTTTTTGTTGAAAACTTCAGGAAGAAAACCTGTATGCTCCCATCAATTGACTAAGCGAACTATACCACATGCGCATTTGCTACAGCTTCTAGTACTGACACTGCTACTGGTACAGACGCTGCTACTGGTACTGACACTGACACTGATACTGCTACCGTTACTGCTACTGGCACTGCTGCTGCTACTGCTGCTAACACTGCTGCTGCTACTGCTACTCATACTGATGGGGATGCTGATACTGTCACTACTTCTGATACCGGCACTGCTACTGCTACTGCTGCTGATGCCGATTCTGATACTGCTACAGGCACTGATACTGCTACGGCTGCTGCTACTGACACTGCTACCGATACTGATATTGATACTGCTACTGACACTGCTACTGCCACTACTACTGATACTGCTGCTGATACTGCTACTAACACTGATACTGCAACTGATACTGACATTACTACTGATACTGACGATGATGCTGATAATGACCAACGGATACATTCAGTGTCACCTTAATGGCATCATTAAAGGTGTTCATGCTGAGGCAAATGTGTATATTTTAAGACGATAGCTGCTTAGTTTTAGACAGAAGTTGCTCACGTAGAGACCAGACGAGCTATACTGCATAGAGACATGGATACACAAATTGAAAGGCTTGGCGTTCCTGGCTACAGTGATAGCAGAATCAAGTTTCTAACAAGGGTATTAGGTCATCCTCTCAGTTTGAGGTCAGAAGTCGAAACTCTACACCGACTTTCTACACGTACGGATCGGTTCTACAGTATACACAGCCGATCTGAGAACATCCTTATGCGTTTAGTATTGTAGGCCACTAATAAGTTTCACGTATGTATTCACGCGAAAGAAGAAACTGCATTTGGATAGTATTACAACAGGTCAACAGTTTCAATGTCCGTTGCTATACTCTGAGCCACTTCTCTTTTACAGGGTGAACCGGGGCCGCCTGGAAAAGCAGGACCTCCTGGATTCCCTGGTCTGTCTGGACCGTCCGGAGTGGATGGCCTCCCAGGTCAACAGGTAAGTAAGTGAGTCGTTGCTTGTAAAATAATGTGCTTGCATGTGCTAAGTCACTCGTCACCCATCACGTAGAGATATAAAGAGACGCGGAGTCATCTCATCTGTGTATCCTATCCACGGACATCGACCGATAAAATCTTGTTGTTTGCTGACGGACTCATGTTCGATGTTGTCGAAAGTCATAACTACAATGCTGACTGCTAAGTGTGTTGCATGGCACAAGAATTCCATACGATACGATAACTCCATACTGACTCTCTACGTATCGCAGTACACGATAGTTCAGAACAATGCAACAGTGCATTACTCCACAGTGTCTTTTCCGTGCTCTGCCCTTAGGCAGGTTCGAATGTTTGACGTCTCTATTCTTCTCTGTTATATTCTTCTCTGTCCACAGTGTAAGATATTAAATAACAATACAACGGACACACAATACAATAGAGCATAAAATTAAGATATAATCGTCACGTTTCTAGAAATTTATAGAGCGCCTCTCGCAGAACGGACGATTCAGAGGCACTTTCAGCACAGAAGCCTGGAGGGAGGAGGGGGAGAAACACGTGTTGAGAGAACGAGAGGATGCTGGGAAGATCCCAGACATGAGCTTAGCTTCTATACTAAGGCCTAAGCTCATGTCTGGAATCTTTCCAGCATCACTTAACACTCATTATGATATCTGCGTTTAAGGTTCGCCTCGAAGATCTTCTTTCATCTTCTTCGTGTTGCCTGATTGTAGAGACCATGATTGCTCAACAACAGTTTTTGACTGTAATGTTTAACTATACGATAATTTATGTTTACGAAACAGTAACTTTGACACATATTAACGGTGTCAGATCTGAGGTTATTCTACAAAGTCTTATGTGAAACAACTTAGATGGATCTATGATTTAATTGATATTTCAAGCGAACCGCTTTTTGATTCAACCTTCTTTTCTAACTGTCAGGGCTTTCGAGGACCCGAAGGCCCACCTGGAGCTCAAGGTCAGCCTGGGTGGAAGGGCGAGCCTGGACTGTCTGGTTTTCCAGGCAGTAAAGGAGACCAGGGCGTTGGGTTGCCTGGTTATGATGGTCAACCTGGAGCAAAGGGAGATGCTGGAAGTCCAGGAGATGCCGGACTTCCTGGGATGCAAGGACCTCAAGGTTTGCCTGTGAGTATATGAAATCTGTATTTGCAATCATGAATGTATGTATGCACTGTAGTGTTTGTTTGTTTGTATGCGCACTTGTTATAGTGCCCCTTCAAGCTCTCTCTACTCAGAGGCGCTCCCAATGCAGAGCGGACACTGCATTGGAGTTTCACGCCGAAGCGCTGAGCAATTGTGAGTGAAGGACTTGCCCAAGGTCCTTACGCGGCGAGGTGGATTCGAACCTCGAACCTTCCGGCTTCAAGGCAATGACGCCAACCTGGATCAAAGGGAGAAGCTGTAGTGTATTGTATTGTATTGTACTGTCGATAAGCATTTATAAAGCGCCTCTTACAGACTAGCTATTCAGAGGCGCTCTCAGCGTGACAGCCCCGAGGAACTAGGAAATACTTCAAGCAGCGATGGGCTGAAGATGACACCCCCAATAAGATCTAACTATACGGATAATGGTATGGAGGTAATTCCACATAGAAGCGCCCACAATGGCAAAGGCGCGGTGTTGGGCTATGGCAGTTCTTGCCCTTGGAACCAAGAGATCAAGTCTTCTAGACTGCAGAGGGGTCGATCCGGCACTGTCTGCGTTTCAAGCCGATCCCTCTAACCAGTCGGCCACCACGCACTTACATGTAGGTGCATATTGTAGTTGCCACAGCTGTTGCCACTGGGTTCATTGTAGTAAATTATGCGGATATGTAGGCTAAGATTTAACAGCAGCTAAGCAATGTGATTGTCGTTTTGTTGCGTTTCATTCCAGGGATCAAAAGGAGAACCGGGCAAACTGAACCTATCGGTATGCGATTTGCATTTTCTCCTGCCCTGACTGTTAGATGTTAAGGACTTGATTGTTGAACGGCCTTACTATAATAATTAATTTATAAGATCGCTATTTTATTCTACCACAGTGGTTTCCAACCGTTTTTGACTTAAGGGCCACTTTTTCTAAGTTGTGGATACGAGGTCCTCTTTTTCTTATCTGAAGGACATTAGAGGGTCACAATGCTAAAATTTAATAAGCCTAACTAAAAGCATATAAATTTTTTTAAACTGATTCAAATTACAATTTTTGATGCTATTTGTAGGCATCAAAATAATATAATTTGTAATGCAAAATACTTATGTGTTCTATCCTGTCCAAATTGTCAATTTTTTCACATATTTTTAAAAAATTCTTTGAGATAATATGTGGGCCATTTTTTAAGGCCTGCATGGTGGGCCACTTTTGGCCCGCGGGCCACGGGTTGGGAACAGCTGCTCCACAATATATTTTCTCCGTTGCTCTCTTCGATGTAAGTCGTTATTATAAACAAGTAAGTAAGATAGTGGATAGCTTTATTTGCATCTTACAAACCCACATGAATCGCAGTCTAGGCTATATAAATATACAACGACTGATTACATTTTAAAAATAAGTTCTGACTTCAGGAGGTTATGAAATCACACGTGCACAACAAAATAGAACTAAAGACGCATCAGTTAGCTGGTTTTAAACAGTGATTCTTCTCGAGTGGGAGCCAGTGGAAAACATCAGCGCCTCTGAGTAGTTTCTTGAAGGGGCGCTATATAAATGCTCTGAATGAATGAATGAATGAATATAGCAGCTGGAGATGTAGCTGATAAATAGGCCTACACCCATCTCAACCCAATTTGCCTACCCATGATGGATGAGAGTCAATTAGGCCTATAACTAAGCCGCCAATGTGTAGACGATCCTTCTACCTCTGCGATTATGATCTGCCAACTACACCACCGCGCCTCACAAGTGACGTGTATGAGGGCGCTACATACATCAATTGTAATTGGTTAAATTGTTGTCCTGCTGTTTCAGAACGTGAACATGACGACGAATGTTTCGGTGGTGACGCTGCGAGGTCCGCGAGGCCATCCTGGACGCAGCGGGGAACCAGGACACACGGGGCCCAAGGGAGATCTGGGATTTCCAGGAAAGCCCGGATATCACGGGGAGCCGGGTCTGCCGGGTGACCCAGGTCCGAAGGGAGACAGGGGCGACGTTGGCACCTCTGGTCCCATTGGACCAATGGGAGATCCAGGCTTTCCTGGACCGCCTGGTCTCGAAGGACTTCCTGGGTTGCCTGGAGAACCAGGATTGGCTGGAAAACGGGTAAGGAGCATGGGTCTCTTACTCTAAGCAAATACGTAGACATGAAAAGCAATAGTCACATAATCTGGTCATGGCAGTGTTTAATCTAGACGTCTCTGGGGGGAACTTTCCCCCCCGAGGATTGACATTTCCCCCCCAGAAAAATTTGACGAAATGATATTGGTTTTTAGTTACTGTTTTCATCATTGTTTTACATGAAGTGTTATAATATACCGTGATATTATTTATTATTATATGATTATAATGACATTATTTACTACTATAATATATGATACTATCAGGTTAAGATGACACCTTAAAATGCTGCCATTGTAATGTGGAAATTCAAAAAATTTCTAATGGGTCACTGAAATAGTACAGCTATTTTGTTAAGATGACCCCTTAAAATGCTGCTATTGCAATGTGGAAATTCAAAAATTTTCTAATGGGTCACTGAAAAAGTACAGCTATTTTGTTAAAATGACACCTTAAAATGCTGCCATTGCAATGTGGATATTCAAAAATTTTCTAATGGGTCACTGAAAAAGTACAGCTATTTTGTTAACAAAAATGCTGCCATTGCTATGTTGATATTCCCCAAAAATTTAATGGGTCACTGAAAAAGTACAGCTATTTTGTTAAGACGACACCTTAAAATTCTGCCATTGTAATGTGGATATTCAAAAATTTTCTAATGGGCTACTGAACAAGTACAGCTATTTTGTTAAGACGACACCTTATAATGCTGCCATTGCAATGTGGAAATTCAAAAAGTTTCTAATGGGCCACTGAAAAAGTACAGCTATTTTGTTAAGATGACCCCTTAAAATGCTGCCATAGCAATGTGGATATTCAAAAATTTTCTAATGGGTCACTGAAAAAGTACAGCTATTTTGTTAAGACGACATCTTAAAATGCTGCCATTGTAATGTGAAAATTCAAAAAGTTTCTAATGGGCCACTGAAAAAGTACAGCTATTTTGTTAAGACAACACCTTAAAATGCTGCCATTGCAATGTAGAAATTCAAAAAGTTTCTAATGGACCACTGATAAGGTACAGCTATTTTGTTAAGACGACACCTTAAAATGCTATTGCAATGTGGAATTTCAAAAGTTTCTGATGGGAGGGGCACATCCCCTCCCCATACCCCTCCCCCTCCCAGTCTGGGTGCTACGCGCATCACGAGCGTTCTTCGGACGATCGATTGTCTCCCCCCCAGAAACCTCAATTTCCCCCCCCAGAGGAGGGGGACTAGATTAAACACTGTGGTCATGGCATCATGGAATTAATTATAACCAAGAATCTTTTATATAAAGTTGAAGACCAAAAATGAAAGGAATTAGTAACTCCTTCCTCTTGGACTTTACTAGGATTTCAATCCAATCAATAAATTTATTTTGAGCATGAAATTTTGTTGAGATAGGGCTCAATGACTCATACATAATATACAGTAACATTCGAATTAAAATATGCGTCGTCACTGAAGTAATGTCTTATAATAATAATATTTATATTAATACGTAAGAATTCAAGGAGGACAGCTATGCGATTCATTCATTAAAGAATTTTAGGGCGATAAGATATTATAGGCCTATCATCGAATTACATCAGTTATGATTGCAGAGAGCCACATACTACGTAATTCCCAAATGTCATCGTTCCAATTGTTACCTCCTCGGATTGTGCGGCGCGTTGGTGTAGTGGTGGACTCGGTGCCAGGGAGCCAGGTTCGAATCCACCTCAAGCCACCGCGTATAGGGACCTTAAACAAGTCCTTCACTTGCAATTTGCTCGTGCGCTTCGGTGTGAAACTCCGATGCAGTGTCCACGCTGTAGTCGGGAGCGCCTCGAAGTAGAAAGCTTGAAGGGGCGCTGCAGCAAATGCGAGAAATAAAATAAATATATAATAGATAAATAAAATAGATCTCACACGTCTTAACAGTATATTGACCCGCCAGTGGATTAATGCGATTGCGAATCACCTGCATTTTATAGTGCGCTATATTTTCGATAGCCATCTTGTGAATGCTGCTGTTGTTCGATGTTCATAGGGCGCAAAGGGAGACAAAGGAGACTCTGGTAGCGTTCGAGGTGCCTTAATGACAAACGGAAATGTTCCGCCATCGGGATTCGCCGAAGGTCCACCTGGTCCGCCTGGACTTCCTGGAATGCCTGGAAAAAAGGTAGAGTGCACACATGGAATATAAATAAAGGAATTTTAGCGGCTTCGTTTGACAAATGAAAAAAAGGAGCTGTATTATGGCAAACAAATTTTTCGAGGGCAACGGCCTCTGTTGTTATAAACCCTTCGTCAAATCTGGATCCATCCATTCATTTGACAGCCACAAGCGATTGAGTCTACACTCTACACAAATTGCGCACAATAATAATTATAGCCGTGTGCTAAGGTAAAGAACAATGTTTGCTGCAGAATAGTTATAGCGTCAATTTATGTAGGCCTACAACAACAAATTACTATGATGATCATTCTGCGTCGTATCAGTTTGAATTAAACGAAGATTATTGTAGTTAACAATGCGAACAACACGAATGATAATTATATAGCGATGCTTGAGATGTGAAGACATTAAAACGGAATATTAGCTAAGTAGGTAAAGTGTAGATTAGAGTCATTAGACTGACAGAAATTTACTCGCACTACGACTGACCTGCTAGCGATACTTAAGGTTCCAGAAGTTGTACATGTTGCATTTAGGCTACACGTAAACTGAATTGAAGCGGTTAACAATAAACTTGATTGATTAGGGCCATAGGATGTGATAGCAATAGGATGTGATAGCAATAGAATGCTATAGCAATAGTATGTGATAGCAATAGGATGTGATAACAATAGGATGTGATGGCAATATAATGTGAAAGCAATAGGATGTGATGTCAATAGGATGCGAAGGTAATAGGATGTGATGTCAATAAAATGCGAAGGCAATAGGATGTGATAGCAATAGGATCGATAGCATTATAGGATGTGATATCAATGGGATGTGATAGCAATAAGATGCGATAGCAATAGGGTGTTATAGCAATAGGATGTGATAGCAATAGAATGCGAAAACAATAGGATGTGATGCCAATAGGATGCGAAGGCAATAGGATGTGATAGCAATAGGATGCGATAGAAATAGGATGGGATATTGATAGGATGTGATATCAATAGGATGTGATATCAATAGGATGCGATAGAAATAGGATGGGATATTGATAGGATGTGATATCAATAGGATGTGATATCAATAGGATGCGATAGCAATAGGATGCGATAGCAATAGGAAATGATGGGTGCCCTGTCGGCTGCCGACTGTTAAGTTCAACTCCTGTAATAACTTCTGATCATGCGTTCAATCGTTCATACTATGTGTATTGTAATCATTCTGCGTTGAGTCAGTGTGAAATAAATTAAAAACGAAGATTATCGATTGATTGATTGATTGATTGATTGATTGATTGAAAAGGACATGTAGCATTGCGGTGAGAGCGACTGATTCTTCCAGTTATTGGAAGAAATGATTTTAAGACAGAGGACGTCACGTGTCGTCCACGTGATAAATTACGATTGTAACATTACTTTATAAACAGATCATTGTGCGAATGAGATTATCGTTCGTGCAGCTGTTTTTTGTCTTGTTTTTATTTGACATGCAGGGTGATGTTGGATTGCCTGGACAGATCGGTGGGTCGGGCGAGAAGGGCGAGAAAGGAGGACTAGGACGTCGAGGAAGAAAGGTAGAAATGGATTTATATAAAATATTAATCAGGGTATCAATTGAAAATTCTTATAGCGCTCATTTAGGATACCAAATCAATGATTTGCCACTTGCACAAAGCAGCGCATATAAGAGTTTTAAAACGTGTCGACTCTCTACAAGTGAACTTGTCATGACTGTACTCAGTGTACTGGCAAAATTGAAGGCGAGTACACGCTACACTTGCCAAGGTCTGTCTTCAGGCCATTTTCCCGTGTATACTACACACAAATATTATACCCGTGAATACCTTCGATTACAAGTTTACAGCCCTGGAATCAGTCCGAATTGACTTTCCAATACGGTGCCTGAGATTTTGTACCATCTATACACGAAATTCTGCTTGGAGCAAAAAGAAATAAACTTTTTAGACTTGGTCACAGTGTGAGTTCACACACACACGTGCAATGTCAATGCAACACAACAAAAACGAGGAATGGATAAGACGATGCAAGGCCAACACGAATTATTCGCGAACTCTTTTATTTGTCAGTTGATACACACATGTTAAGATGAACTGCACGATGAAAACTCTGTCGCGGATGTTCTGTAGTTTTCGACCATTTTACTTGTTAGTAACAGCTTGGATCGAGAGCTCCTCCGAATCGATGTGTGGCGCTATATAAATATTCGATTGCAATTCCAATTAGTCCACTGTCTTATGTTGCGACTCGGCTGTTGTTACGCCTTCTCAAACTAACATGTAAGACTTACACAATGTCCAGTTATTGACCACTGATGGTTAAAATCACAACCACCGTAGCACCACGCTGTCTACTCGGCTTGACCTCCTCGGATTTAGACCTGGCACCGAAACGAAAAAGGCAGCTCTGGCTATTGCGGACTTTATTTGATGTAGCGCCGGTGAATAAGCTGCAGGGCCTCCATGACGTGGCTTTTGTGGGCGCTGAGAAATTCTCGAAGATTTACATTACATTACATTACAATAGACAATCAGATCAAGGATTCCATTACGTGTGCTGATGATATTTTATTTGGCTTGCATCAAGGGAGCGATGGGTTCAGAGGGAGACGTCGGTCCCCAGGGAGAACAAGGATATCCAGGACTCAGAGGTGATTCAGGAGAAGCAGGTGCTCCAGGAACACAGGTAACCCATACATATACTGATATACATGTACACTGTATATAGGTAATTACGTATTGTAATTATAATTGTATTGTATATGAGAATCTGTAAAGCGCAATGTAGTTTCATCTTGTGCCGGGTCGCTTCATGCCCTGCGAACGTTGAGAGCTCATGGACTATCACCTGATGCTCTTCATACAGTTACAAGAGCAACTACTGTTTCCAGAATGATGTATGCCGCTCCTGCGTGGTGGGGCTTTACTACTGCTCAGGACCGAGCCAGGATCGAGCGCCTATTATCAAGAGTCCGTCGATCAGGGTACTTGCCAAATGACTCGCCTTCTGCGACTGAAATGGTTGATCTTGCGGATGCTCGTCTTCTAACTGCCGTTTCCAGAAATGACTTCCATGTTCTTCGACCGCTTTTCCCACCGGTTGCTCATCGTCCCTATCAATTGAGGCCACGTCCTCACAACTTTGTAGTGCCAACCAAAGATGACAGGCATTATATTTCTCGGGTTCTGTATAAAAAGGCACCCTATGTTCATTAATTATAATAAATTGTCTAATCTCATTATTGCAACCTATACCCTATATAAACATAGAAACATTCTTTTGTAATTTCTGTCATTTTGTGCTCATCCTAAGACAAATGCAACAGTCAAGGCTAAAGACATTCTATAGGTATTATATTGTATTTGATCAACTGCTTCTTGTACCTGATAGCGGTGTGTCTATCAGTTTTTGTTACCATTAAAACGAATATAATAATAAGCTATACTCAGCGTGACAGCACCGAGGTAATAAAAAGTCTTTAAGTAACTGAATAGTTATGGATGAAAGACTTCGCTTGTCTTTCCACTTAATCAATGACCGCTGTCCAGCAATTAACTGCTTCTGAATTCAGAATTGTAGCTGTAATTAATTAATTTTAAAAACTGAGCACGATAATTAATTAAATTAGACGTTGAAAACGATTGTTTTTTTACCTGCGCACACTCCAAATAATAATTGTAATCTTGCTGCGCTGGGTCAGTTTGAATATATGATAAAAGAATGAATATTATTATTGTTACTACTATTATTATTCGTTCCATCATTAAGGAAGCCATGACTCTTATCATTATTATTATTATGATATCATCATCATCATCATCATCGTCATCGTCATCATCATCGTCATCGTCATCGTCATCATTATTAGTTGTTTCTATTGCGCAAAGTGTTTTACCTGGGTGGTTTGCAAGGCCCCTGTAGAATCCTCCTCATTTATCCTGGCTTGAGACAGGCTCAGGCCACTCCAAGAGGTGTACTGTGGCGGAGTTATTATTATTAGGCCTTATTGTTATTATTGTTATTATTGTTATTATTGTCTTGTCACAACCCCTATATTCAGGATTTATTAAGTCTAGAATATTAAGGGTGAACTTTATGCTCAGAGGCTGTGGGGTGAATAATGATATAATAGCAACCTACGACCTAGAACAAATGAGACTGTGATTCATATAAAGATATAATATAAAATAACATTTCAATCAATAAATGCAATTCAAAGAAAAGAATCTTATCTACCTATTTGTGGCGTATTAATTATAATAATATTATGTTTAATTCTTATCTTTCCACATCGTCCTTTCTGGTGGATGTAGAAATGCTTTTCACTTCCGCGGGAATGGATTGAAGGGAAAGTTGAAGAAGGTCGCGATCTTCTCACTTGCCGTCAGTCCAGTTTTCTCGGTAGTTGCTTGTCGATGGGTACTGTAGCTTGAAACAGTAACCCAGCGTGTTTCTCCTTTTTCCTCGGATTTCGTCGAGCATAGGAATTCACCCGTCGCTCAACCGATTCTTCCTCCTCGTCTTGCTGCAAATGTTTCACCACGGATCGCTTCAGAGTTCGATCCCAACTTCAACGTTCGACCGATTCGCAAAATCGTCGCCAGTTAGAGTCACACTGCTTCGCACAGTTCACTCGCTTCGCCTCGGAACTTCGCTTCAAACGTCTCAAAGTTCGACAGTGGGACAAGTCGACAACGTGTCGCTTTCCACACCCATAAATCAAGTTCCAGATATTCGAATTACCAACGATTGGCTCCGTATTTGCCGACAGACGCCATCGTTCGAAATATCTTTTCGACCATCGCCTTGCTCAGCTCCATCGATGACTGCCTGTCGTCTGCTTTCGTTAACGCTGGTTTCCGCCGCTCAGTAATGTTGAGTCAATTGTTGTAGCGCATGTTCAAGAATTGTTGTAGCGCTATTATTATTATCTAACTTAATGCCACAAGTAATATTAATTATAATCTACCATACGCCACATATTGTCTAGCTTAATTCTTACCTACATTAATCATTATACATAGCATTGTTTAATAGGTTTTGTTTGGCAAGAAGCATTCAACCGCTACAAATGCCCCTCCTTCAAAAGTCTGTTTACAGGCTTTATCAAACTCACCTACTTGACAAACTAACCTAATAAACTTCTTTAACTTACTTTAGATATCATGCATAACTACTATACTTCACTTACCTATTTACAACTATACATCTACCTTATTACAACCTACTCTACTCTAATCCTCTACTCAGGTAGTCGGACATAACATTGTTGGACCCCTTGATGTATCTTATGCTAAAAGAATAATTTTGGAGGGCCAAACTCCATCTCATCACCCTTGCATTTTTCATCCTATTCTCTCTCATGTATTGCAATCCGCAATGATCTGTCTCGATTATGAATTTCTTTCCACAAAGGTATCGATCGAACCTACTAACTCCCCACATGATCGATAAGCATTCCCTTTCCTCTACTGAGTACCTTCTCTCACGTTCCAAGAGTTTCCTGCTGGCATACGCTATGGGATGGTTCATCCCCTCGTATTGCTGCATTATTACACATCCTATTCCGCTTCCACTTGCATCCGTCTGAAGAATAAACTCTTTCTCCAGGTTTGGTAATTTCAGAATTGGTTCCTTTGCCAATTCACTCTTCAACATCGTAAAACTTGCTTCCAGTTCTTCGTTCCATTCAACTACTCCAGGTGCCATCTTCTTCGTCAAATCGCTCAACGGTGCCATGATCTCTGCACAGTGTGGTATGAACTTACGATAATAGTTTATCGCTCCAAGAAAACTCCTGACTTGTTTCTTTGTCTTTGGACGTGGCATGTCTACTATTTTATCAACTGATTTATCCTTTGGACTTATGTCATCCTTGTTCAATGTATGTCCCAAAAAGTCAATCTTTTCATATCCTATAGAACACTTCTTTGGCTTCAATGTCAAATTCGCTTGTCTGACTCTTTCGAAAAATATCTCCAATGTCTTCAAGTGTTCTCTCCATCCTTTATTATGCGCTAGTATATCGTCGACATAACTTTCAAGATTTTCTGTTCCGTGAAGAATCTTCCTAATTAATCGGTTATAACTGGACGCACTGTTAATCAATCCGAATGGCATAACATTGAATTTGTATATTCCATTGGCACATACAAATGTAGTGTAGTCTTTCGATTCTGGACTCATAGGGATCTGCCAATAACCCTTGCAGAAATCGAACTTGCTGTAAATTCTACTCCCACTCAACTTATTAAAAATATCTTCGTTTGTCATCATAGGCTCAGGGTCAAATATTGTCAATTTGTTCAGCTGTTTGTAATTGCAACACAGCCTGTTACTTCCATCGGATTTCTTGACAACCACCAGAGGTGCTGCATAAGCTGCCTCTGATCTTCCTATCACCTTATTGTCCAACATCGTCTGGATCTCCTTATCTATTTCTTTTTGCAAATGGTATGGTGTTGGATACGCTCTTTGTCTTACTGGCTCTTCACTCGTCAAATGTATTTCATGCTTCACTAAGTCTGTTCTCCCAGGCTTGTCTGTGAAAATATCTTCGTATTTCTTTAGTAGTTTTCTCAATTCTCCTTTTTGTTCTTCATCCAAATTAGGATTTATATCTACATCTTCATAGGTCTCTGTTTGTTCACTCACATACAAATCCAATATCTCTTCTTCTTCATCTTCTCCTACTTTTCCATCATATACCACTGCTGATATGTATGCTACCGTTTCGGCATCTTCTCTTTCGTGATATTTCTTCAATATATTAATGTGATATGTCTTTATCTTTCCTTTCTCGATTTCAACTCTGTAGTCATAGTCTCCAATCTTCTCTCTTACAACATATGGCCCTTGCCACTTCACTAACATCTTGTTCTTACAACTAGGCAATAGTAACAACACCTTATCGCCTATTTCCAACTTCCGGTATCTTGCTTTCCTGACATAATATTTCTTGTTTTTAGCATTCGCCTTGTGTATCGCCTTCTGTGCCATATCACAAGTCTCTTCAATCCTTTCTCGCAAATCCTGCATATACGTATACACGTCTTTCACTTCTTCTTCCACTGTCTCATTGGTCCATAACTCTTTTAATATTTGCACTGGTCCTCTGCACGATCTACCGAATATTAGTTCGAATGGTGTGAAACCGTGACTCTCATGTACTGTGTCTCTCAACGCAAACAGTAATGGAGCTATATAACGATCCCATTCTTTCGCTTGTTCACCAATCAACTTCCTCAACGTCGCTTTGATGGTTCCATTAAGTCTTTCTACACATCCATTGCCCATTGCATGGTATGGACTCGTCATGGTGTGTTTTATCAATAGCATCTTATTTACTTCAGCCATGAGTTCAGAAGTGAACTGACTTCCACGATCAGTATGGATCTTCTGTGGTACTCCCATACGACAATAGAATCCAAACAAAGCTTCTGCAACCTCCTCAGTACTAATTCCTTTCAATGGAATAGCTTCCGGATACCTTGTACTCAAATCTATGATGGTCAATATATATCGGTAACCCCTTGCAGACATAGGGTTAACTTCTCCGATTATGTCTATGCATATGTGTTTGAATGGTACATCTAATACAGGTAGATGACCCATGGGCGCCTTGTGGTTCACCTTCTTGTCAACTGATTTTTGACAAATGTCACAACTCAACACATACCTCCGTATATCTTGTCCTATTCCAGGCCAATAGAATTCATTCAGAATCTTATCGTGTGTTTTCCTCATTCCTAGGTGAGCTGATAACAATGAATTGTGTGCTACGGCTAACACTTTATCCCTCAATGGTTTAGGTACCATTAGTTGCCATTTCACCTCATCCTTCTGTGCTTCTTTGTATCTTTTATACAACAATCCCTTCTTTATCACATATGGATTATCTTCTATGTTGTCTTCGTTATCATCCCATTCAATTGCTCTTTCCATTTGTTTCTTCATAGTTTCATCTTGACTCTGCAACTCCTGTATCTCTTTCACTGATACATTCAAGTTCGGCATTTCCGCAACTTTCAATGGTTTATATTTAGCTACCTTTTTAGCTTCTGCTCTTGTTTCCACAACCGCTACTGTCATTATTTTTTCATCTTGATTCCTTATCACATTGTCAGAAAATCTTACTGTCTTCTTTACACCAACAGGTCTTTCTTCATGTCCTGTTTTTCTAATCAATATTCCTTTGTTTTCCACTTCAGTATAATTCTCAATTATTTCTTTTGGCTCATGATTTGTCACACTCTCATTTCTCTCATCTTTAACCATGTACTTCAATCCTTTGATTTTTCCAATTATTACTGGTTTTATCGGCTGTTCCATCACCATAGCTTGTACTTCACCATTAAAGTGTTCACTCTCTATGTACACTTTAGCCAACGGGAAACATCTTAAACTTCCGTCAACTAAAACACAATGTGTTTCTTCACCAGTCAATGCTTCTTCATTTATCAAAGAACGTTTTACGATACAGCAACTTGCGCCTGTGTCGTATAAGCATCCCACTAAGTTTCCATTAACTGTTACTTGGTATTCACTCTTGTCTTCAAGACTAATACATCCATCATTGTCTTTTATCACCATTGCACTGGCTGCCATGTACATTGGTGGTATTTTACTATGTTCACCTTGTTTCATCTGTTGTTCTCCTCTTGTAACTTCAGCCACTCTCTGTATTTCACTTTCTGGCTTAACCAAGTGTGCTCGACTTTCAAATATTCGTACTGCTGCTGCAGTGTGTTTAAATGTACCCCTGTTCTTCTTTGGGCATTGATATGCCTTATGGTTTTGTTCTCCACAGAAAAAACAAGTAATCTTATGTCCAGTTGCAGCTTCTCTTTCCCTGCTGAACCCTCGGTTTTGATGTGTACCCTGATTTATCTTCACATCGCTTCTACTCCTGTTCAGGTTGTACCCAGACTGTTCCTTGGGTCTGTGTTCAAACGGTCTACCGTTCAACCTGTCACCATGGAATTTCACGTCTGATTTTGCAGACTGCTCGCTGTATTTGTAACCGTGTGCTTCAATGTGTGATTCCGCACAAACCAACATGTCCTTCAAACTCATCTTGCCTTTCTCTTTTATAAACATACGAAGTTCAGTACTGCATGTAAGGTAAAACTGGTCTTTCAACAAGAGATCTTCCACTCCTTCATAAGTTCTCTCAAATCCCGCTTGTGCCAACCACTGTTGCATGTACCTCCTCAATCTATGCACAAAACTAGAAGGTGTCTCTCCTGATTCCATTTTACTGGTTTTGAACTTGTTTCGATAACCACTTTCTGTCAGTTGAAATCTCTTCAAAAGCTGAGTCTTCAAACACTCATAATCTTGCACTTCATCTGCAGACAACCTTTGGTACACTTCCAGTGCTCTGCCTTCCAAATGTCTCGCTAACGTTAGCGACCAAACTTCTTTTCTGATTTCATACGCTACACATGTTCTCTCGAATCTCAACAAGTAGGCATCTAAACAATCCTTGGACTCGTTGAATATAGGAAATTTGATATTCCTGATTCCTTTATTGTTTTCTCGGTGATCTCCCTGTTGCTGACCATCACCGATCCTCATGTAGTCATTCTCGTGCTCTCGGTTCTGTTCCCCTCTTGAATCAATTTCACGCATCCTCACCTGTGCTTCAAGTCTCTTTATTTCTAGCTGGTGTTCGCGCTGTTCTCTGGCTTCTGCTGCTTCACGATTCAATCTGGCTTCTGCTTCAGCACTCCTGATTGCTTCCAATTCCACTTCAGCCTTCTTTGTTTGCATTGCAGCCTCTGTTTCAGCTTTTCTCATTGCCGCTTCTGCTTCGGCTTTTCTCGTTTCTGCTTGTGTTTCAGCTTTCCTAGTTTCTGCTGCTGCCTCAGCTTCCATCTCTGCTTTTCTTGCTTCTATCTCAAGTCTCTTGACTTCTGCTGCTGCTTCAGCTAATTTCATCTCTTTAGCGATCTCTCTCTCAGTCGCTCTATCTTGTCTCCACTCTGCCTGTCTTTCTTTGACAAAGGCGCGTGTCTCGTCCCCTTCCATGTTCATCCGTTTGGCAATTTCCAACCAAGCTTCGAAATCACTTACAGACATCCTTACTGTCTTACTTATTATTTTCCACTTGACACAAAATATAGGCTACAACGTGCACTATATAAATTTCTAACAGATAGAGATTGTTCAATTCTACAAAGAGAAATTCAGTTCCACAAAAGCTAATATCTAAAAGTTTACACAACCTATTGTGCACTTTTCAATAAGTAATGTACTACTTCAAATCAGATGCCAATCAGTTCAAATTGTCTCTCTAATAATCACTAGCAACAATTGTTCAAAGTTTGCCACTATAACAATACTCAAATGACATTTTCAACTGTCTAAAATATCCCGGCGTGGGCACCCACTCTTGTCACAACCCCTATATTCAGGATTTATTAAGTCTAGAATATTAAGGGTGAACTTTATGCTCAGAGGCTGTGGGGTGAATAATGATATAATAGCAACCTACGACCTAGAACAAATGAGACTGTGATTCATATAAAGATATAATATAAAATAACATTTCAATCAATAAATGCAATTCAAAGAAAAGAATCTTATCTACCTATTTGTGGCGTATTAATTATAATAATATTATGTTTAATTCTTATCTTTCCACATCGTCCTTTCTGGTGGATGTAGAAATGCTTTTCACTTCCGCGGGAATGGATTGAAGGGAAAGTTGAAGAAGGTCGCGATCTTCTCACTTGCCGTCAGTCCAGTTTTCTCGGTAGTTGCTTGTCGATGGGTACTGTAGCTTGAAACAGTAACCCAGCGTGTTTCTCCTTTTTCCTCGGATTTCGTCGAGCATAGGAATTCACCCGTCGCTCAACCGATTCTTCCTCCTCGTCTTGCTGCAAATGTTTCACCACGGATCGCTTCAGAGTTCGATCCCAACTTCAACGTTCGACCGATTCGCAAAATCGTCGCCAGTTAGAGTCACACTGCTTCGCACAGTTCACTCGCTTCGCCTCGGAACTTCGCTTCAAACGTCTCAAAGTTCGACAGTGGGACAAGTCGACAACGTGTCGCTTTCCACACCCATAAATCAAGTTCCAGATATTCGAATTACCAACGATTGGCTCCGTATTTGCCGACAGACGCCATCGTTCGAAATATCTTTTCGACCATCGCCTTGCTCAGCTCCATCGATGACTGCCTGTCGTCTGCTTTCGTTAACGCTGGTTTCCGCCGCTCAGTAATGTTGAGTCAATTGTTGTAGCGCATGTTCAAGAATTGTTGTAGCGCTATTATTATTATCTAACTTAATGCCACAAGTAATATTAATTATAATCTACCATACGCCACATATTGTCTAGCTTAATTCTTACCTACATTAATCATTATACATAGCATTGTTTAATAGGTTTTGTTTGGCAAGAAGCATTCAACCGCTACAATTATTGTTATTATTGTTATTATTGGTGTTGTTATTATTATTAGGCCTTATTGTTATTATTGTTATTATTGGTGTTGTTATTATTATTATTATCATTATTATTATTATTATCATTATTATTATTATCACTATTATTATTATTATTATTATTATTATTATTATTATTATTATTATTATTATTATTATTATTATTATTATTATTATTATTATTACACTGCTAAATGATAAACAAGTATTTCATTCATGGATAATTGATTGATGACGTAGGGATTGGACGGATTACCTGGAAAACCTGGACAAGACGGACGACACGGAGAAATCGGATCTCCAGGAGTTCAGGTCAGACTCTATAGCGATGAATGTATCGTTACAGTTGAAATTGAATCATAATGGAATCATAAAGTAGCTTATTATAAATGTTCATTTTGAGAATATAATCGAAGCCTATTGTGGCGTCACTTCGATTCTGATACAGATCTACTATTACTATAGAAGTTCATTTTGAGAATATAAGCTAGGCCTATTGTGACATCATTTAAACTATGATACAGATCTACTATTATAGAAGTTCATTTTGAGAATATAAACTAGGCCTATTTTGACGTCACTTCGATTATGATATAGATCTACTATTATAGTTGTTCATTTTGAGGTAAAACCCGGCCTATTGTGACGTCACTTTGATCATGCCACAAATTGGCTATTACAGACGTTAATTTTGAGACTATAAAACAAGGTCTATTGTGACGTCACTTTGATTATGATACAGATTTACTGTTATATAAGTTCATTTTGAGAATATAAAACCAGGTCTATTGTGACGTCACTTCGATTATGATACGGATCTACTATAATTATAGTTGTTCATTTTGAGGTAAAACCCGGCTTATTGTGACGTCACTTTGATTGTGATACAAATTAACTATTACAGACGTTAATTTGGAGAATATAAAATCAGGTCTGTTGCGACGTCACTTCGATTGTGATACAGATTTACTGTTATAGATGTTCATTTTGAGAGTATAAACAAGGCCTATTGTGACGTCACTTTGATTTTGATACACATTTACTGTTATAGATGTTCATTTTGACAATATAGCCTAAAACAAGGGCTAATAATTGTGACGTCACTTCGATTATGAAGCAAATTTACTGTTATAGATGCTCATTTTGAGAGTATAAACAAGGCCTATTGTGACGTCACTTCGATTCTGATACACATTTACTGTTATAGAAGTTCATTTTGAGAATATAAAATCAGACCTTTCGTGACGTAACTTCGATTATGATACACATTTACTATTATGGATGTTCATTTTGAAAATATAAAACCAGGCCTATTGTGACGTCACTCATAAATTCGATTATGATTATTATAGATCTACTAGGCCATGTCGCATGATCTGATGGCTACCAAGACCGTTGCAATCGACTTCACCTTGCTACTTAAGAAAAAAGGAACCTCCTATTCCTTTCCAGCTAATCATTGTGAACTAAAGAAGGGTGGGACTCTTCCGTGTTGCATTCCCACATGCTAACCAACACGTGTGCCAATTATATTTGACATGTTGGAATGCCAAGGAAGCGGTCTATGCCTGCTCGGGATGAGTGAGTCAAGATCTCACATGTGGCCTGCACGGAGATACTTCTTACATGTAGTCGGACATACCATGACATAGGCAGCGAATGGCTGTCAGACAATCAATCAGAATTTATATGGCGCCTCTTGAAGTTCCATACTTAAAGGCGATGTAGTATCTTTGTATTTGTCAATCTCTCCTCTTCTTCCTCTTCTTCCTCCATCTCCTCCTCCTCGTCCTCCTCCTCCTCGTCCTCCTTGTTTCATCTTATGCGTGAATCTGCCACTCTTGTATTTTATGCGAATAATTCTGTAGACTTTTGGAAAACTATCCACCAACTAGAAGTCTATTTCGTTGATTTTAATTCTTCCAGGGATATCCAGGGAAGAAGGGTGAGTCAGGAGATCAAGGACGAAGTGGATTAGATGGAGCAATGGGCTTTCCAGGTCTACCGGGCGATCCGGTTCGTATAGGATATTTCAACCATAATTAGAAACTGATCAAAGGAAATGCTTACTCGGGCAACCAGTCACTCAGCGAGCCAATCAGTCAGTCAGCCAACCAGTTAGCCAGGCACAAATCCAGTAATTTGTCGTGCACATTTTCATGATCGTCTTCGTGGTTAAATCTCAAGCAAACGCCTCTGCCAAAGAGAATGGCATGTTCGTGTGATATACAATTTGGGGTGCGCGGTGGTGTAGTGGGTATGTTCGTCGCCTTGCAGCCAAAGGGTTGCTGGTTCGAATCCACCTCAAGTCGCCGCGTATGGACCTTGGGCAAGTCCTTCACTCGCAATTGCTCAGCGCTTCAGCGTGAAACTCCGATGCAGTGTCCGCTCTGTAGTCGGGAGCGCCTCTGAGTAGGGAGCTTGAAGAGGCGCTATAACAAGTGCGCATACAAACAATTATGCATGTAGGCCTACACTTGTACACCTATATACGCCACATCGGGTCATTCGGTTAGCTACTTGAGCTACATAAGTAGGTCATGGATTTATTTAAGAAGAAAATCTAACCGAATAGCGTTTAACCTTTTCTAGGGACCGCCAGGCATTGTGACTGGATTGACAGGATCGGAAATTCCATGCGTAAGTTTGATTTCATAACCAATTCGCTTATGTATTAAATAATGTTGTTAAACTCTATTTCACTTGTCACCATTGGAAAGCTCGTTAATTTCTAGTCTGAGTCGTAGCCTATTTTCTCTGGTATCATGGAAAGCAGACCTGAACCCTCACTTCATGTTTTCGGACAACGCCCAGGGGATTCTATCCATATACCGGGCGGGAGCAACTTGAGCCCAGTGAAAAACAGAGGGGAATTAGAGATTAGCCAAAGCTCACGCCAGAAGGACCGGGCCGGGAGGAATTAGCGGGCTATTAAACCCGGTTGTGAAACGGAAATTGAAACCTTAACAGTACGCTATCCCCCTCACTGCAGTTTTTCTCGCTTTAACGTAATTGCAGACTCGTCAGCGCCACATTTCTAGAGCTAGACGCAGGGCACCAGCTTATTCACGAGCGCTGCATCAGACCAGAGGTGCGCAGTGGAATTGTGAGTCCGCTTGACAGAGAGACCAGAGAGGGCAGCTGTTTAGGCGGGCTTTGTTGTGAGGACAATGAAAATGTTAAGGGAGAAGGAGCAGCTGGATTAGTGCAGAAGGTGCACCGTGCCTTGCGTTTGGTATCTAAGTACCGCCTTAGAAATTTACGCTTACGATAATCTTTTTGCACCATGGCATTATCTAAGAATTGATTTAGATTCCACGATCACGCGAAAGGTTTAGTAAACTGTTCAGATTTCTTAAGTCTTGTAATAGATTTGAAATCGTTTTTCTGCGCTTCACTTATAGCTGTGTGGCAATAAATTATGCGACATGATTTCAGATTCCTTGTGCTCCTGGACTTCCTGGACCTATGGTAAGTGATCTTTCTACTGATTTTCATCGCTGCTTCTTAGAGTAGCAGGTATTCACTTCTGCGCTGTATAACTTACGTTGTGAAATAAATAAGTTGTTGATGTTGTATGCATAGCTTGGAAGGTTCGTGAAAACAATGGCATCTTCTAAGATTTAATCTTTGTTTTTTGTCTTGCAGGGACCTAAAGGTTTCGATGGATCACCAGGGATGAGAGTAAGTGACTCGAATAAATCGCCAATCACTGCAAAATGTAAATGTAAATGTAATCGCATATTTATATAGCGGCTGTCTTATGGCCTCGACCCTGAGGGTGAGATCCTTCACCACCGCTACTCCACGTTTTTATTGCGACCGAGCCACCCGCAGTAAAGATCCGAGAAATTAATCTCTGATAAACCGACCGACCGGGAATCGAACCCGGGCCGCCGGCGCGGCGAGCGGGCTACTAACCCACTCGGCCACTGCAGACTTATAACCGGCACTAAAAGGTCTGCACTAAAAGGTCTTTTTCTACAGAGATGCTTCACAGCCAAATGGGCCTAACTGTAAATAAGCCTCCTATATACGCGGAAAGGTTTCATGTCACACACGTTCGTCACAGCGCTGCTGTAGCTATTGAGAGCTTTGCAATCAGAATTGGCGCTGTCACTGGGGCAGCAAAACGTTTGGTCATTTAAAATTTTATAACACCTGATTATTGTTTTTTGTTTTCAGGGCGAGCGCGGATATCAGGGAGAGAAGGGCGAAGAGGTAAGTCTCTAATTTCATCTTTTAGCTATGCTTACGTGCATGGGGAAAGAAGGACATAATTTAATAGCTTTAGGCCTATAACTAATATCTACACTATGCACTGCTTGCAGGCCATTCATCTGGTGTTGTGTTATGGACACAGTGTCGGTGATCAACTTGTTGAGCGCAGAACTTTTAGTGCTCAGGGTGTAGGCTGGGAATATAGTCAACTCGTAAGACGGTCATTATTATTAATTTTTATTAGCAAATTATTGTTGCAAAGGTGGTACTGCAAAATCTGTAAAGAGCGTGATGACTTTTGTGGTTGGCAGGGATTGAAAGGTGACAAAGGCGACCATGGAATCATGGGTCTACCGGTTAGTATGTCTCTATACATATTTTATCTTGACTACAAGTAGGCTGCATAATTATTGTTAATTAATTTTTGCCATGAGAGAGCGGTTTTGCCGCATACAGAAGGCCTATAGTTTTGCCACAGGTGTGTCTTGTAGTGGATTAATTTTGGAAGTTGTTTCTTAGTTCTCGACTTCGTCTGGAAAAGTAGCCTATAGAAGCCATTGTTGACTTCTTTGAGACGATGCGAAAAGCACAAAGCTGAAGGGGTTTTATACAGCGCCTAACAGGAATTCAACGTCATTAATTTTCTTATCTCTCGTGTGTCTAATTCATCAACTGAAATACTTGTCTTTTATAATAATAATAGCTCGGTTGAAAGGCTACTTATATAGGGAGGTGTGGTTGAATGCTATCAGAAGGATCATACAAAGATAATCACCCTTCCCTTTCGTCTTAAAAATTGTTGATTGACAAGTCTCACTTGATTTTCACAGCAACATTATATTTTTTGGCCTACCATTAGTCCTCATATGCAGAAATCCCCGAAGCCGTTTCTTTCGTTACAAATATAATTTTACTTTTAAGTCCAAATAACATGTATGTTCAATTATAGAAAAAGCGTATAACGCCGTATACCCACCTCATATGTCTTTGAATCATCGCATTCTTTCTTAGCCTGGAATTCAGAGCCTATCAAATAAGTTTTGCCTACTTAGGCCAATCCATGCATCATTTTTATTTTATTTATTCCTCGCATTTGCTACAACGCCCCTTCAAACCAAATCAGCTACTCAGGGGCGCTCCCAACTACAGTGCGGACACTGCATCGGACTTTCACGCCGAAACGCACGAGCAATTGCAAGTGCAACACTTGCTCAAGGTTCCTACGTGGCGGCTTGAGGTGGATTCGAACTTGGAACCCACCGGCTCCAAGGCACCGACGCCACCATTACACCACCACGCTCCTATAGATACGTGCGCCGAAGTAGTTCAAATTATAGGCCTTAGAAGCTTGCGTGCTTGATGGTTGTATTGTATCCTGATGTTTGAACGCAGGTACTGACTATTAAGTAATATAAGACTTGAGAAGTTCTTTAGAAAGAACGGTGTGCTAAATTAAAGTTATCAGAAACTGTGCGCTTATAATAAATCTAGGATTCTAGGGCCTAACTACTTTTATATCATATGTCCAATAAATTTTTGCTAAACAGGGACATTTGGCTAAACCATAGCTCAAAAGCTATGCTTGTAGGAGGCCATAGTAAAAGTTCTTATTAGGGGTATGGTAAATTTTATTATTATTGGGAGTATAGTGAACATTATTATTATCAGGAGTATAGTAAATATTATTATTATTATTATTAGGAGTATAGCAAATGTTATTATTATTAGAAGTATAGTAAACGTTATTATTATCAGGCGTATAGTAAAATAATGTTATTATTATTAGGGTAGTCCTTTAGTCAATACAATGATTATTATTAGTAGAAGTATAGTGAATATAATTATTAATGACTTACGCAGCTAAACACTCCGTAGTCTGAGCAGGAAAAGGCAAAGTAGTCATAGGTGAGTATGTTTGTATAAATTTGATGGATTAAATGGACGAATAAAGCAGCGTTATGGTTGCCTCGTACGCCAGGGTGCCTCCGGACCAAGTGGAATGCCTGGAAACGGAGGCAGAGATGGATCACCTGGAAAGGACGTAAGTGCAGGAATAGACCTATGTATGGGTCGCTGTTGGTTGGTCGTCGTTCTACTGAGAACAACGTTTCTGCATTAATTAACCCTATAGGATCTAATCAGCGTTACCTAAAATTTCATAGAGAAATTTGCGTCAGAGTGTCTTGATGTTTCCATAGAAAAATGCAGCAACAATGGGCTTTTATTCAATACCATTGTTGTTTAGGCCTACATCAGTAGCCTATATAACATTTGTTATTCACAAAACTGAGTGGCTGTTTAATGTTTATTCGTTATTTGTTAACACTATTTGTGTAGGCCTACATTGAATTATTATTTCAATGTCGCTTAAAAAACGTTGTGCTTTTCAAACTGCCTGTAACAGTTGCTGTAGTGATTGCTAAACAATCTCTCGTTGAGATTGTTTAATGTGCCGTGCGTTATGGTTTGCTTCTTTCTGTCTATATTGTATAATCCATGGTATTTCCTAGACTTAAATGGTCGTTAGGCTTATATCGTTTTCGTTGATGTCGTGTGTATACTAACAACTCCTGGCTGCTGTATCTCACAATTCCAACTTTCAATGAGCTCTTAGGATGCTATCAATCTTATCAATAGTCATGCAATAATTTAAAACATCTCTCCCCCCTTAGTTTTTCGTGCTGAGAGTGCCTCTGAATAGTCGCCTTGCGAGAGGCGCTATCTAAAAGTATAGATACAATGCAATACAATCCGCCAATGAGGCCTTTTTAATGGATATCCATCCATAGCATTCATGTTCAGAATGCATTACCAACGATGATGTAGCAAATTGTGATTGTAAACTTATAAGGCTCCATTTCGAGAATAATGTTGGAGGATCCCCTATCCTGATGTTCCAGAACGTGAATGGAACAATGCAGTCTTCGGAATGTTGGAAGTTAAAAACTAGCGGAGGCAGGGCTTTTTTAGCATGCAGTTGTACACAAAATGTGCAGTTCTAAAAGGATTTGTGCAGTTGTAAAAGCACCTCCGTGCAATTGAAACTAGGAAAAAGGTCAGTGTCGTCCGATTGGAGGTAATTTACCATGGAGGATGGGAAAGAAAAGAAGGGGTTGTGCAGTTCTAAAAATTACTTTAAAACAGACCTGAGCGGAGAGTGCGTATTTGGCGCAAGTAAAGGAAGCAGGTGCAAAGAACTTTATTTACATGATCCAGGAGGGTAAGTTTCCCTTTCCCAAGTCACTCCTAGTAGATAAGTGAATAAGGGACCAGCCAAGACTTTGATAGTAGAATGGAGCGGCCAGCCTTATTAGCTGGGTTTTCCTGGGGTTCACACGGAAACGATTTGATTTCAATCCTGGCGAAAGGAGAAGGGAGCCACTAATCATTCTTCATATGATAGTGTCGCTAAAAGCAACAAGATATCAAGACTGAGTCCATTTTTACTGTGGACAAATGGCAAAATCAGACAGACAGACAAACATACAGACAAACAAAACAAGACAAACTGACAGACAAACAGACAAACAAGATAGACTTTTAAAAAGGCTGCGAGCTAATGTAAGTACTCTTGCTTGTTTAGCCACCAAAATTTTCATCTCCATTTACATGTTGTTTTCCTAAACCGAATGGTTTTTAACAGATTTCGCAGTAATTGATTACCGGTAGACCTATAGTCTATACCTTCAGACAATCTGGCTTCATTCCAGATGCGTTTGAACAACAAACAACGCAATTTCCATTAAGATAAAAGAAACGTTCCGATTGAAAACTCTTTGTTCTTTTCAGCACAGGTGTAACATCAATATATCTCGGGCAATCATTTAGCGCGAAACCAGTAGCTGTCATGTGTGTACTGTGGAGGTGCATGGTTTGAATGATGCAACGCGCTGTGTGGTATCTGTAATTGATTTTTCAGGAGCCTTTTGGGTTAACTTGAGAGATGGATTTCCAGATCCTTTTGACATCTTTCTGAGTCCGGATGGTGTGTTAATTAAAATTTAATAAATTTGTCGTCATATTTTAATGAACCTGATATACTTTTCCTTTGGATTGTAGGGACTGGATGGAATGCCCGGTCCAAAGGGTTCACTGGGAGAAAAGGGCAAAGAAGGTCATCCGGGAGACAGGGTAAGTATGCCTGAGCAGAATTAAAGTAGGGCTAGTACTAGAAAACTCCTATAATGTAGGCCTAATGCACGGACGTCTGTGCCTAATGTAACAATCCTGCGTATTCAGCACGGCGTTGTATGCATGCGAAACCTGGACACAAAAAACAGGAGGACAAACAGAGGACAATAGCGATCGAAAAGTACTGTTACAGGAGAATACTGCAGATAAACTGGACACAAAAAATATCTAACGTAGAGGTGCGAAGAAGACTTAACGGCAAATCAGATATGGTAGAAACCATAATGAAAAGGAAACTGAAACTATTCGGACACATCCAAAGAATGAGTGATGATAGAAAGATAAAGAGCATAATGACGGGAATCATGGAGGGATCGGGGAGGAGAGGAAGGCCATGCAGAGAATTGTTGCAGGACATAGAAGAGTGGTGTGGGATGAATGCGCAAGAGCTGACACACCGAGCACGGGACAGGGAATCATGGAAGAGAGTAGTCAAGTGCGCAGTGGACACCTACGGGCTGTCAACCCATGGACAATGAAGAAGAAGAATGAAGAAGAAGAAGAATGTAACTAAATAGTAGCCTAATTATATAACCAGTGTGAAAATTGCATAAAAATAACTGAGACAGATTATGATCCACGTGGATCTGGGGCGCGTGAAAAGATTTTCCTATGGGGTCCTGAGGAAGACGGAGAGATTGAACCCTCAACCCCCACGGCAGTTCCCACCCTGTATGTAACACTAGGCCTAAGCTTACTCGTCTAGAATTTATACTGCGGATAAACTTGGGTTTATAATGGACTCTAAGCACTTTTGTATGGACAGTATATCTTCGAGCTAAGTTACTTCCGCGTGATCGAAGCAACATGCTTAATTCAAACACAGAGCGAATGTGTTTATTTTACTGTGTAGAAATTATAAAAATATGGAAAAGGTATTAGTCTGCAGTTTGATGCATATAATCATATATGCGCCGAGTTGACCGGAAGAGTGTGAGTGCCCGAACGAATGTGAAAGAAATCCGCGCACGCGGAAAAAATTTTGGAGCCTTTTTTGCAAGGAGAGTAAGGCTATTGAAATTACCTCTGTTCATAGGTGGAGACTTGTTCATGAGTTTTAGGGGACGAACTCGATGATTAGATTGATGAAAAGTTAATAAATGTGGCTCAATAGAAACTGAAAGCGCTTACTTCAAAAACCCTGCCATGCCGAAGATGATCAGCTATTAGGCCTACATGTATCAGATTCTGTGCAGTGGTTTCGACATGATGTGGACCGAATTTCGCGTAACTGCTGCTCAAATCCTGCAGATAAAGCGTGAGAACAATGAAGCCGAATGAGTTTATCAAAAGTTATTTTTACACGATCAGTTTAATAAATTATATGCTATATATATTCGCATATTCGTATGTAGGCCTATATATATTATGTATCTAATCTATGCACTTATACGTAGCCTATGCTATGTCCTACAGCGCAATGCTTTGTGCTGTAGGACATAGTACTAATTATATCATAATTATATTGGTACCGTACTTGATGTAACGCATGCATCGATGTTTTTTCTGTTTACAGGGAAATCCGGGTGCTGTGGTAAGTCTCTGATTCTTTTTCGAAAGTTTTGCTGTCAAAAATCAGGAAATAAACAAGTGCAAAAACGACGTTATATAAATCGGCCTATATATGAAGTCTTTAAAAGTAGAAGCATCTTGAACTGTGGCAAAGGTGAATTGAAGGTTGGCAGATTATTTGTGTAATGTTGATTATTTCTGCTCTTTTAAATTCGTTTCATGAATATTCAAGCTGTGTGTATAGGCCTGTAAGCGTACGCGGGCCCTATATACAATATACATAGCCTACATTTACATTTTACACCTAAGTGCGTACGTTTGTACGACCATTGTATAGCCTACATTTACAGGCCTACATAACGCAGTCTGCGCAGGGGCGGATCCAGGGGGGCCAATCCGGCCATGGCCCCCCATTTAAAAATTGCATGGAACGTGACCCCCCATTTGGTTTCAACAAGCCATTAAATATATGCAGCGGGAGAGAAAAACAGGACATCAGGCCCCCCATTACAAAATCCCATGGGACCGTGCCCCCCCCGTTCAATTTAGCGGTTGAAACGGTATCTTCTTTCCCGAAAAATTGGTCGATGACTAAAAAAAGGTCATCAATTGTTTTGGCGGATGACTTGGTATCTTTTTCCCGGAAAATATTGGTCGATGACTAAAAAAAAGGTCATCAATTTTTTTTCGCAGCGAAAATTATTTTTTTTGCCCTGTTCCACCACCAAGACCGAACATTTTGGCCCCCTCCCCTTCGAAACGTTCTGGATCCGCCACTGAGTCTGCGTACTTATGCAGACCTTCACTTTTTTGCATGCGTGGGCGACTTGCGTATTTGCATAGGCTTATATGTGTACATGCCTACATGCAAGGCCTACATACTTATGTTCTGACATTCCTATTTACATGTTGTAGCCTACTCGCATGCATGTAGGCCTATAATCACTAAGATTAATGCAATTCGTTCATTCGCAGTTACCTGTAGCCGTGTAATTTTGAATTCGGGCCTTATTTGCCTATTAATAACAACTAACAATATAATAAATTTAAAAGAATAATAATACTAAATGATAATAACTATAATGTGCACATTCAAACATGCGTTTTTATGTATCTAATTGTATGTACTAAGTTGAACGCTCAAAAGAAACTTGCCATTTGCAGGCTATAGTATGTGTTTTTGATAACTTGTTGTTTTCTATAGGGTCCATCTGGACTGAAAGGAGACAGAGGAGATAAGGTATTTCCGTGTTCTAGCTACTAAATCTGAAAATCGTCTTTAATCATCGGAACGTGGATGACGTACATTTTGTACACTTAGACGTACATTTTGTACACTTACATGTATACGTAGGTCTCTTGAAAATTGATCAGCATAGAAACTCAAGACTCAAGTCTTACCTGGGCGACGTTGTTCGTCTTCTTGCCTCTGTCTGTCTGTCTCTCTATCTGTCTGTCTCTTTCTCTGTCTCTGTCGCTGTCGCTCTTACTATCTATCTGTGACTGCCTGTCTCTGCTGTTTGATTCAATCAATCAATCAATCAATTCGCTTTATTGCAAACAGACAAGAAGATGACATCAAAAGCAGAAAATATGCATGCATTGGCTACAAAGGGGGGGCCCTAAAGGGATGGACATTCCGCTGGGG
Source organism: Lumbricus terrestris (assembly GCA_949752735.1). Lineage (NCBI taxonomy): Eukaryota > Metazoa > Annelida > Clitellata > Crassiclitellata > Lumbricidae > Lumbricus > Lumbricus terrestris. Next base: position 5,002,936 of record OX457052.1, read on the forward strand.
AGCGTCACCCAAGTAAGAAAAAATTCCAAGAAATATTATACAAGATAGCAAAAAATGGAAAAAATTAAATCAAATTAGGTGATGACAGATCGCAAAGAGTTTAAATTGTAAAGAGCATGTATAGAAACAAACTTAACTACTTAAGTAAAACCTTAACTACATGTGGTCATGTGCACTTCTAAGTAGATTTAGTTGAGGAAAGAAAAACACGATGTCTCTTTTTAAAAACCTGCAGACTACTGGATTGACGAATATCAATTGGTATTGTATTCCACACTAATCTTGCTTTCAGTTATTGAGTTGTTCGTGATCGCGTTTGACATGAGTTGCGTTGTTTGATTGCAGGGGTCCAGAGGATCCGAAGGAAGAATTGGCGGAAAAGGAGAAAAGGGGGAACAGGTCATTCTATTAAAATTATTTATAATTTATTTATAATTATTATTTATAAGATAAATACTCGCCTTTAGGTTTATGTAAATTATGTCTTGTAGATGAGTTGTAATGCGTTATATGAGTGTTGCTTGGCGTCAAAATGAATAGGTGTTCAAAGTATAAGAGTTCAATAATAAATTATTATCTTGGCAATGAAATCATTGTGGAGAGAAGTCAGCTAAGACACGCCCCGATAATATTTTTATTTTACCTAGAGAGGGAGAGAGGGTGGTGTTAGTGAAGCGAAAATTGGCGCAGAACTAAAGCGTGCAGTAGAGAAAAAGAGAGAGGTACCAGAGACAGACAGACAGACAGACAGACAGACACACAGACAGACACAGACATGGAGAGAAAGGAAGGTTTAGGATGATGGACAACAGGACAAGTGATAACTGATGAAGCCTACGGTAGAGTTGAGGTAAACATGAGCGAGAACAATTGATGAATTGGAAATCAGCTCAGCCCTTACACAACCTCCCCCCCCCAAAAAAAAACCTTTGAGGATCTCGAACCTTGAGGACGGCTCTTAACTTGGTACCACTACCACATATAAAATGATGAACTGATTCGGTAGACACAAAGGTACATAACGAGTGAGGGAAGTAAGGGTAAAGAGACAAAGTCAACTGAATAGTTTTCTGATCGAGTGATGTGATGTCTGCGTTTTTAGGGAGTACCTGGCTTAGACGCACCCTGTCCGATAGGGAGAGACGGCCTGCCACTACCCGGATGTGAATGGAAGTACAACAGACTCGAGGTATACCAACTATTGCTTCACTGTGACACACACTGTGACACTCATTTACTTACCTACCCACTAGCACACACAAACACACACACGCACATCCTATACCCCTACACACGTCTGTCTTAATGTGTAAGGATGCAATAAAAGCCGAAATACGTGATCACACTTTCTGTTGACTACTAAATACGGTACAGTAAGACTCGGAACATTTTATCATATTGCATTGAATTCTTTGTAGCCATCTATGAAGCGCTTCTGTTATCAAAGCCTTTCAGAAGCACTCCTATAGCACACACACACACACACGCACACACACACACACACACCGAGAGAGCAGGCAGGATTTGAGACAAGATAAAAATGATGAAAGATTGTCGTGGTGCCATACATGTCTTTGCCATAATTTATGTCAGATGTCTTTGTGTGATCGCTCACTGGCCTAAGCTCACGCTAAATGGCAGTGGAACAAAAAAGCCAGACGAAAGTAAAATGCACAGAAAATAGTCTTTATGCAGCTAAGATTTTTCCACGTGTGCTGAAGGAATTCTTATGTGAAATAAAACGGTGCAGCCTGACAAAAATTTAATGACTTTGCTGTTCGAATTTCATCCTCTCTGTAAACGAGAGCAAGGGTTTTGCCGTTGAACTTCTTACTAAAATAAAATAGTAAAATTTACTATTGAATTTCACACTGAAATAAAAGATTCGGTTCTACTATTGAATGTCATAGCCTACAAGCATAAAATAGTAAGTAGGCTTTGCTGCTGAATTTCATACTGAACTAAAAAGGTGGACTCCGAACTTGAATTTCATACTAATAGGCCTATGAAAGAGTTGGTACTGAATCTCACGCTGAAATAACGTACGTGGGTCTAACTCTCGTGCATCTTACTTTGCAGAAACTTTCCGATGACCTTCGATGACCTTACTGACTCTGGACGAAGCTATGCATTCACGGACGCTGCCTTGAGAATGAGTCTGCCGAGTAGTAGTGAATGATCCGGATGTGAACGCTTTCCTTTCTCGGAGTGACGAAAGGGGAAATGAGAAATGGGAAAAGGAATGGGAAAGGGAATGGGGAAAGGGAATGGGAAAAGGGTTGCGGAGTGGGAAAACCGATGAAGTGAAAGAGTGACAGAGCACCGCAATCGCAATCTCTTGTAACTAATAAAAATGACAGAGTTATTTATGACACTAATTCCGCATGATACTCGCTGTACAGAACTGACCGATTCGAATATATTCGTTGTCTTCCAGTGTTCTTACTTGTTGATTACTTGTTGACTGTGTATCTTCAGGTCTAATGGGGAAAACGAGTTATTAATTGCTTATTCGTTCATTCGTTTCAAGCGAAGGTCTGGTGGTCGGGCTATCAAAACTAGAGCAGACCAAACTATACCTGAATAAAGCAGCACTGGTCCAAGCGGATGGTGAAAAAAGTGGACAAGGTGGTAGCAGGATCCTGGGACAGGGAGCGAGAGATGACCCGTAGCTGACAAAGTTGGTAGTAACTAGAAATTGTCGTTTATTACATTACATTACATTACAACAGCCACGAGTCAGCTGATTGACGTGCATTGGAAAATTAAGCTCCAACGTAACGCTCAAAATCCCGGACAGAATTAAACAAGGCAACCTGGAGAAAAGCTTCAGCCACGACACAACGGTCCACACGTGTTGGGTAGAACGGTCCACACGAGTTGTATTGATATAATTTTTTTTATTATAGTCGGATTGATCATTGACACTCGATCTCTTCCTATTCACAACTGCCTATACTTGGAATGCTTAGAACAATAATTCTTCAAGATAACTAGAAACTAATGTCTGGTTTTCTTGTAGGCCTATAGCCCGTTCATGAACATCCACTGGTAAAATTGCTATCGATGGAATTCGACTAAGAAATGAAATATCGATAAAACCAATAAGCTTTTCAATCAGCACGAAGCAGACTAGCTAAACTATCAGGCCTACACTCACTAAAACTAATAATAAAGAAAGTGTGATACAATTGCAAATAGGCCTATAGTTCTGTTGGCGCATATTCCGTGCCCGATAAGAACAAGTGGTCCTAAATATTTTATTACGACTTTTACGAGAATTTGAAGTTGCGATGCCAGAAGGCCATCACTTTCTACTCCACCTATGCTGTCATGGCAACCAAGACTATGACGTCGGTTATTATTTAAAATAGATGGCGTCATTCATGCTTCTAAAGTCAACAATCAGAAATTAGCGTCGCACAAACCGGAAGTTTGGAAGTCGTGCTTTTGCAGTCTCAGAACCAAAAGAATGGAATTGTCTCCCAATTTCCATTCGTCAGTGCATGCACATCTGTTGTGGAGTTTAAATCTAGATTAAAAACTCATTTATTCTCAGTACATTATGACTAGATCTGTAGTGAAGCGCGCTCTTGTGCAAGACTTTGTTTTGTTAAAGCGCGATAAATTATAAATGTTTAATTGTATTGTATTATTGTATTGTAATCCTTCGATGTGTTTAAGAAGACCGCATTCAATGTCGAAATATATCATGCTAATTGTACTTTAACTGTCAAAACGCACCTAAAATAATTGGCTGTGTCTCTTGCTAGTTGCGAATGAACTAGGCTAGGTTATTGCACGCTGGTGCAAAATTCGCTGAATTACTGCAAACTCTCAATACAAAGAATCCGTGCTTCTTTCGCAGTCTCTTTCAACATGCTCAATTGCAAAAGGAATCGTGCAGATCTCTAATCGGCTAATGAGCAATGCGAGTTGTCATTTAGCTTCAACGGCCAAAGGGCTTTATACATGAAGATTATTTATAAAGCGTTAGTCAAACTGGTAACTGTGATTGTATAATGTTATCATGATGTTGAGACTTGAGAGACTGGGGTGAAGTCGGCACTTCACGTTGTGAATGCAGAACTTTGCCTTGTATGCTCACTGAATTGATGGGCTGAAGGTCCGCAGACGCATAGATGGTGGCGCAATAAAAGTCTGCATTGTATTGTATTGTATCGTATTGTATCTGATCATTTATAAAGCGCTTCTCGCAGCAAAGAGCCTTTCAAAAGCGCTCCCAGTGTGTTCAACCCCGAGAAAAAAGGCAAGTTTTCAAACGAGAGAAAGACGAGGATACACTACCAGAGCGAACTGATGGGGGAAGTCCATGATGGGGGACAAATGCAGGCAAATGACCTGGATTGAGCCATGGCGGTCCTGACTCGTAGGACAAAGAGGTCATGCAGATCAGAGGAAATTGTATTGTATGAGTTGGATGTCTCACTTTAAGTTACTTCACAAGGGATAGCGCACTACCATGATTATATTATTAGATTTGTTTATGCGATTTTTTTGGAGCTTGTTCTGCCAAAAATGCTAGTTGTCTCTGGCATTTTTCCTGCTAGCGTTACCCATTATGTTCTCATTGCGAGAACCGTGTGGAGCGCACGGAACGCCGGAGGGAGTTATTCATCGTGGCCCGTACGGAGAATTGTAAGATTTAAAAGTTACACCACCCACTTCTGTCTTGTGTCTCCCGCTCAATCTATAGAATGGACTAGCAAGAATAAATGCATTCATTTGAGAATTTCTATAGCGCCTTATCAAGGTGACTACTCAGAAGCGCTCCGACTCTAGCACAGTAAAAAGTACAGTTTTGAGCTGAATAAAAAAATGCGTCAGTAAGAGACTCAGGGAGCAGGCATAGCTCCTGTTGGAGCTCATTCAAGACCACGGGGTCCAAGTCCATCACAAAAAAGCTTCGATTCTGCATAGTTGCAGTTCGTGTGAATGCAACCAAGACAACCCATCTGTACAGAACGGAGAGGGCGGTAGCTTTGGATTCTCCGTAGAGCTCTCACAGGTAGTCCGGGGCAAAGCCAAGCTGGCACTAGTGGTATTGGTATACTGTGGATTACGGTCTGCATAGGCTACTGAGTAGATCTTAAAGTATAGGAATTAGCAGGGCCTTATATTTATTTACAATATCGTTTTGTTACTTTTGGTGCGTTTCAATTTTGGATCGTCAAAGAACAGCGGTTCGGCTCACTAAAAGTAACATAAATTTGTCCTGTTTGATATTTTCCCCAAAAATTTGGCTGTTGTGCGTAGCTAAGAATTACCTTTAATAGGGTCTACTGTAAAACTCGACTTAAGAAATTCTTACCTTTGTCCAAAATATTGGAAAAAGTCGTAAGGGATTACTTTTAGGCCCACACTGTAAATTATTGATTTACTAGAGCTAAACCAGTGGTTCCCACCCCGTGGCCCGCCGGCTAAAGCGACCTTCCAGGCCAAAAATGGCCCTAATCTTTGACTTTGAAAGAATTAACACAAATATATGAAAAAATTGACAATTTGGACAGGATAGATCACATAATTATTTTCGATTACAAATTGTTTTATTTTGACGTCTATAGGCTACATAACATCAAACATTCTATTTTGATCCAATTATAGCAATTTTGTACACTTTTAGTTAATTAAATGTTAGCCTTGTGGTCCACGCTCTGCTAACTTTCCGCGCCTCAGATTTACATTTCGGTGTGACCTTGCGCGCGTTACAGATTTATTTATTTAATAATAATAATAATAATAATAATAATAATAATAATAATAATAATAATAATAATAACAATAATAATAATAATAATAATAATAATAAATAATAATAATAATCACAATCTACCGGTGACGATGATCGTTAACTCCAGAACAACACAGATTTTAGTATTTAATGTTTTTTAAAGCCTTAGGGATCATATATACCTCGGGCGCAAGAAATATTAATAATAATAATGTCCTTCGACTAAGAAAAGTTGCCCTCGTGTCCTCCAACTTAGAAAACGTGGCCCTGAAGTCAAAAACGTTTGGGAACCGCTGAGCTAAACTAACCAATTCAGTTCTGCACACACACACCTGAAGCAGCAAATTGCCTTGCAAGACAGTGATAATGAAGAGCAGAGTTCCTCCCGGCGACTGGTGTAGTCCGTCCAACATCTCCGAATCCTTGATGACGTTTTCCCGATGGTTGTACAGACGATCGTATATTTATGCACTTAATCAACTCCATCTGATCGACACCTGCATCGACACGGATAAAGTGTTTCGTCTGCGTAAGGAAGGAAGGGAAAGACATCCAGGTGCTTCTTACACTTATTTCCCTGTGATTGCAATCAGACTTCGGTTCTTCAAACTTCTCCTCCTCTTCCTCCTCCTCCTTCTTCATCCTCCTCCTCCTCCTTCTCCCTTAGCTCCTCCTTCTCCCATTCCATCGCCTCGTTCTCGTCCTCCTCCTCCTATTCCTCCTCTTTCTCGTCTTCGCCCTATTCTTTCTCCTACTCCCCGTCATACTCCTCCTATTCATCCTCCTATTCCTCCTCCTCCTTCTCCTAATGTTCCTTCTCCTTCTTCTTCTTCTCCTTCTCCTTCTTCTCCTTCTCCTTCTTCTCCTTCTCCTTCTTCTCCTTCTCCTTCTCCTTCTTCTTCTCCTTCTCCTTCTTTTTCTCCTTCTCCTTCTCCACCGCCTCCTTCTATTCCTCCTTCTCCTCCTCCTAATCTTCTTCATCTTTCTCCTCCTATTCCTCCTTCTCCTCCTCCACCTCCTACCTTCACCTATTTCTCTCTTCCTCTTCCGTTGTCGCATTGAACCATGTGTCATCACTGTCATCCATCTGCCTTGACATTACTTACTTACTTACGCACATGCGCTTGTAAGTGAATAGACTATGAAGCGTGTTAGACTGTTACATAGGCAAGAAGTGTGGTAGGCAAACAGGTGTACGTAGGCCTTATTTATCGTATTTATAATAATGTGTATTCATACATTCCGTAACAAGGTTCTTTGACAAGTTCAACACTGTCTCTGTCTGCCTACACATCAGGTAGGTGGCAATAAGTCTGTCTGCTAACCATGTAGCAATGCCGGTGGGCTGTCCGTCCGTCCGTCTGCCTGTCTGCCTGTCATATTGTCTGCCATAATTATCTGGTTGGCTGTCTGCGGTTGTCTGTCGGTCTGAACATCACGATACAGTGTTGCACTGCTAGCTGAGACCTGAGGTCTGCCTGCATCATTCTGCCTCTGCTTCAGATTCGGTCTCTCTGCCTCTCTGTCTCTCTGTATCTCTGTCTCTCTGTATCTCTGCCTCTCTGTCTCTCTCTGCCTCTCTGTTTCTGTTTCTGTCTCTCTGTCTCTCTCTGTATCTCTGCCTCTCTGTCTCTCTGCCTCTCTGTCTCTCTCTCTGCCTCTCTGTCTCTCTGTATCTCTGCCTCTCTGTCTCTCTCTGCCTCTCTGTCTTTCTCGGCCTCTCTGTCTCTCTGTATCTCTGCCTCTCTGTCTCTCTCTGCCTCTCTGTCTCTGTCTCTGTCTCTGTGTCTCTCTGTCTCTCTGTATCTGTGTCTCTGTCCCTGTCTCTGCCTCTCTCTCCCTATCTCCCCTTCTCCCTCCCCCTCTCTCTCCCTCCCTCTCTTTCAGATGCTATCGGAACGGCAGCCAACCTGTTGCTGAACTCGTTGAGCCATACATTCAGTGAAACCCAACACCTGCGTCTTGCATTCGTCCTAAGCTCTCTGCCTGTCTGTCTGTCTTCCTGTCTGTCCGTCTCTCTTAAAAACAAACATTGCGAATCTAACAACCTGTCAGCGTTATCGCTCATAATCTGTGCTTAATCTTTTCGCTGCATGCCAGCTGGCCAACGGGCCCATTCAAAACCCAGTTCCATCTGGGACACACTTTTATCTACCACGTGGGTCAATCTAAGGCTCATACCGACATCTCTAGCCTCTAGGGTTAGATCCGCGTTAGCTACATCGGTAAGAGAGCTGGCGCCCGCGCGTCTGTGGAAGAGAGCGTGAGGGCCGCGGTTCGAATCCCGAAGGTGGCTATTTCAGAGATTCAAAAACTCGGGCTAGCACGGTCCGTCCACGGGGACCTAAATGGCGTGGCGTCCATTCAAACGGGCGAGCGGTGGTGGAGGATCTCACCCTCAGGGTCGAGGCCGTAAGACAGCCGCTATATCAAAATCCGATTACATTTTTACATTTTACATCTGTAATTGTAATTGGCACCGAACATAAATAGAGCACCGCTAATGTGCTGAAATTGTAGGCCTATTATAATAAGTGGCCGTTTCGTCGACCTACATTCATAGGCGTACGGGACATTTCGGCAGTGGGGGGGGCAAAAAAAAATTTTTTGCCCGAAAAATTTGACATCTGACGACCTTTTTTTTAGTCATCCGCCCAAAATTCCTAAGATTTTCCCGTCCGAAAAATCTTACGACTTTTTTTTACCCCTGCGTGCCCGAAAAATCCCTCCCGTACCTGTTTTGCCCGAAAAAATTCTCCGAATTTTTTTTGCCCCGTCCAAGCCTCTTTTGCCCGAAAAACACATTTGCCCGAAATTTGGGGGGGCAAATGGACCCCCGCCTCGTACGCCTATGCCTACATTTATGCAGTTATGCCATGTTCGGCGCTCCACAAATCGTCTTACTAATTAATTAATCGGTTGTTGTCGTAATTAAGTCCGAACAGACAGAACAGAATACAAGAACCATCGAGCAATCAGCATATTAAGTTCCCAGGAAAGGTCTACTCGAAAATATTGCAACAACGACTGAAGAGATACGTAGAGGAAGTACTAATTTATTAGTGGGCGAGGAACATGCAGGATTTATAAGGGGAAGAGGTTGGTAACGGAAGATGGTCGCTGCGTAAAATGACGATTTGGTGACATTTGTAATTATTGTTGTGAAATAAGCTAAACTGATTTCTCTATACATGACTGATCAACTCGACCTAAATGAACCAACTCCTTTCTGTACACGCAGCAACAAAACTTTCCAATGACCTTGAAGATTGAAGAGCAGAACTCCTCTTAGCGACTGCAACTGTCACAGTGGTCCTCCTAGACACCATCTCAGAATCTTGTCCTTGAAAAGTCCTCCCGATGATCACATCTAATCTGTAATTTATATAGCGCTGTCACTCAGTGACCATTCAGTAGCGCTTCCTGGACTTTTTATCACCACAAGAGAGGAAATTGGTATAGAGAGGAGAGAGAAAGAAAGAGCGTGATATACAGGGTTGGCCATAAAAAGACCTCCCCATTTAGATATATATATAGAGATACAGACAAACAAACAGACAAACAACAGACAGACTTACAGAAAATGTCAGACTAGAGAAAAACAGACAGACAGACAGAGATAGAGACAGCCAGAAAGACAGACAGACAGATACAACATGCATGAACAGATCTAGAAAGAGAAGAAATACGACGTAGTGAGAAGTGAGACCTTTCAAGAGGACCATACAAATACAAAGGTGGCAAATGATCTAGTAATAGTTTGTGCCAAAGTGCATGTCCTTGACGGCGGTGCAAAGAGATCATTCCGGTTCAAAGTGCAGACATGGTTTCATAGTCGGATGGCATTTTTATGCACCTTATCAATTCCATCCCATCAGCAGCTGGAATGACACTGAAAACGTGTTTCTCCTGCGTAGGAAATGGAAAGATAATTAAATGCTTCTTCCAGTTGTTTTCGGACGTCAGTTTTGGAGTCATAACAAAAGCAGTGAAACAGATTGGGGTGGGGTTCCGTCGAAAATTGTTCAGATAAAAGGGTTTCATGGCCAGAATCAATTGGGAAACGCTGGCGCATGCAAATTATTAAAGAAGTAGGCCTATGGCAATCGGTAAGCAATTAGAGGAGTGCGTACGCCGTGAGGCGTACGCACTTACGCAAGTGCGTACAGCGCGGAAAGGCAAAAAATAACAAATTGTAAATTAAAGCGTGAAATATTATAAGCGATGAAATTCTATTGAATCTACTTTAGTAGTGGACCACGTACACTTCTCACTCACTGCATGCCCATTAGAGATCGTCATAACAGTTCATAACTTCATTTCGCGTATTATTTTGTGCAAGTTGTGCGTACAGAAAAAAATGCGTACAGAAGTTGTGCGTACAGAAAAAAATGCGTACAGAAGTTGTGCGTACAGAAAAAAATGCGTACAGAAGTTGTGCGTACAGAAAAAAATGCGTACAGAAGTTGTGCGTACAGAAAAAAATGCGTACAGAAGTTGTGCGTACAGAAAAAAATCCTGGCGGCGCCGCTGGAGGTAGGTATACGGGGAAGTAAGTAAGTAAGTGATGGTACTATGAAACGTCACAACTCGTTACAAGTTCAAAGCAATCAGGTAGCCAAGAAGGCTGTTTGACTGGCTGGCTCTCTGTTTGCTTATTTGTCTGTCTGTCTATCTATATGTTTGCCAGCAAAACAGGCAGCTAGGTTGTCTGTTTATCTGTCTGTTTATCTGTCTGTTTATCTGTCTGCCTGTCTGCCTGCCTACAAATCAGGCTGGAAGTCTGTCGTGTCCGTTTGAGCATCATAATACCATGTTGTAAACTGTGGTTGAATATCAGGTCAGTTCTCGTCTCCTTCTGTTTCCGATGATGATGCTGCTGTTGCTGCTGCTGCTCAGTGCCGGCGCCAGGATTTCAGTTTTGGAGGGGCTGAAGCCCGCGGCCAAATTTTCCATTTTCGCCGCCAAAATTTCTGACGACCTTTTTTTTTTTATTTAGTCATCGACCAAAATCTCATAAAAATTTTCTATGTTCGCCGCCAAAATTTCTGACGACCTTTTTTTTTTTTTAGTCGTCGACCAAAATCGTGGATATTTCAATGTAAAATAATTCAGATGGTCATTTTTTAGGGGGGGCTGAGCCTCTTGTAGGGAGGGGCTTAGCCCCCAGCCCCCTAGCGCCGCCACTGCTGCTGCTGCTGCTGCTGCTGAATGTGCTCCGATGCCAACGATCAAACTGTTACTGGATGTGCCATGTAAAAACTTCAGAGAGAACCCAACACTGTCTTGCGTCTTGCCTTCATCCTAAGCTCTATCTGCCTGTCCGTATCTCTCCGTCTCTCTCCGTCTCTCTGTCTCTCTCTCTCTCTGTCTCTCTCTGACTCTCTTACAGATAAAACTTGCGAATCTAACAACCTGTAAGCGTTGTCGAATTTAGTCTGAGCTTAATCCTTTCCAATCATGTCCGCTGGCCAACCTGGAGCCGACACACACAGAACCAAATTTCATATGGAAAAAACGTATAGGACCTACTCATATAGCCACCACATTGGATACATATGATATAGCATAATGATTTTATTCTTTAATGAAACTCTTGCAAACGCACAGAGCTGTACATAGGCCTATACAAGTTAATATACAGTATGCCTAATCTTAATTAACATCAACTTAACTACAGACATACAGACAGAGAATTGATTTTAGATGATTCAATTTGCAAAGACGAGTTGTAGCCTAATCTAACTCCGTTTTTCAGACGTTTTGATTTCCTTCGATGGATATCAATGCATAGCATACGGTAGTGTAGAAATGATCGCATTCGTCTGATTATGTTTATCGCAAAGTCAACAAGACAATCATTGCGAGCTGTACGACAAGTGAAATCGACCATTGAATTGTAACCGAACATAAACAAGATCTCAGACTCATGTTTCCAGTCGAAAGTTTTATTCGGTTCAACGAAAACGAGTCAAAGAAGATGAATAACAGGGGACAGATGTGCAGAAAAGCAGAAGGAAGAATAAGGAGAGAAGCATATCTGCATTTTATATTATATAATATAGAGAGTCAGAGACAGAGACAGAGAGAGACAAAGAGAGAGACAGAGGCAAATATAGAGTCAGAGAGAGACAGGGAGACGGAGACAGACAGACAGACAGACAGACAGGCAGACAAAAAGAGACAGACAGAGAGACAGATAGACAGCGTAAAAAGATTTGTCGTAAGCACTTGCTTAGATCGTTTATATAGGCTACAGTATACGATTAACCAAGAGATAAGGCGGAGCACATGGACTATTATCAGCGTACTTGGAATTGAATACTCTCAGCAGGTGTTCCTGCAGGTTGGTGGTCTTGTCAGTGGTGATGCACGATGAAGAGAAAACGTTATAGGCCTCTGTGTATGTGTTCTGTCCTTGGGCGGTGCGATTAAGCGAAATGTTATTGCGTATTCGATACCTATAGGAACTTTTCGCACTCTGCAAAGTAAACATTTTCCTAGACAGCAGATGCTATAACATAACCACACCATGCTGAAAACTGCCACTGCCTGGAACCAAGGAACATCAGTTGCATTATACTTCAATCAAATATTTTGTCTTTAAGCCCCTGAAAGCCAGAGTCACTGACAGGTCAAATGCTGGGTCTTTATAATCAAGTTATTATACCGTTGGCATAGGCTATTATTAATCCTCTGATTTTAATAACAGGAATCTTAGATTTTAAAACGACAGAAACGGAATAAAAGAGGAATAGGCTAGTCTAAACGTCTTTTTCTCTCCAAAGAATAAGAAACGCAATGAAACGAGAAAAAAGGAAAAAGGAAAATAATAGGACTTCGTTACATGATTCTGTACTAGGGTTTAATTAAAATGAAAAACCTTGTTTGCGCAATTTATTTTTAATTAAGCAAGCGAATTGCGCAATTTTGTTAGTAAACATTAAGTCAAACGGTCGAATAATGACCTGAATTAGCTGCATCTCTGAAAGTATGTTTGTTTGTATGTGCACTTGTTATAGCGCCCCTTAAAGCTCTCTCTACTCAGAGGCGCTCCCGAATGCAGAGCGGACACTGCATCGGAGTTTCACGCCGAAGCGCTGAGCAATTGTGAGTGAAGGACTTGCCCAAGGTCCCTACGCGGCGAGGTGGATTCGAACCCCGAACCTTCCGGCTTCAAGGCAACGACGCCACCACTATACCACCGCGCCCCACAAAGTGGGGCGCGGTGGTATAGTGGCACGGAAAAAAGTAGGACTATACGGAGACAGTATAAGGGATATCAGATGAAAATAAAATTAAGGCAAATATTATAATTGCCGACAGAAAATTTGGTTACATAAAAAACGAAAAAGCGAGACGAAAAAAGAAAAAAGAAAAACAGATATTTCTCAGAAGAATAAGAAAATTAAAGCAGCAGCTAGCCATGACAAAAAACACTGCAGTTATGATTGCAGTTATGATTGCAGACTTGAAGTTATGATTGCCTCCAAACAGATTCTGAAGCGATCGTTTTGGACTCTTGGTGTCTGATGACAGGACATCTCTTACTATACAACGATCATCTCGGTCTGTCTCGATCCATGGTTACTACTCGTCTCCCGTTCTCCAACAATGCACCACGACTCTAGCTAGATCTTCCTCCTGAATCCCCATTATCTTCGGCACCTTCACTGCAACCCACCCTCCATCAACCGTCTCAGATTCCTCTCTCTGTCTTCAACTTCTTTCTTTCAGTCTCTGTCCACCTCTTATTTATGCGTCCATCCACCCTTCTGCTTGTTTGTCTGTCTGTCTGTCTGCCCCTGTGTCAATCCCCGTATGCGTCTGACTGCCCTTTTGTCTTGTCTTCGTAATCAACTGGAAAACCTGCGCAGCTTTGAAGGGAGTGCATGCATGGGTCGAAGCGTTCTGTGAATCGTAATCGTAAACTCCTTCTATTATTCTGAAGCGATATACTTGACAGCGAAGCGCCAGTTTCAAGAAGCTGTTCATGAGAATGTCAGACAAATCAGACAAATCAGAGTCACTTCAGTGCATAATGGATAAGTGAATGAGCAGCTAAGGAGGGGTGAAATTGAAAGGGAGGAGAAGGAGGAGGAGGCGTAGGAAGCGCATAAGACGGAGGAGAAGAAAACGGAGGATGCGGTGGAAGAGAAGAGGAGGAGGAGGCGGAAGAGAAGGCGATGGTAAAGGAGAAGGATTTTAAGATGGAGTAAGAGCAGAGAGGACGCTGCGAACGTTGAGGGGTGCGGTGGTGGGAGAGACGGAAGGGGCGGACAAGGCCGTAGTCAGGATTTGATTTCGGAGGGTGCTTTCTCTTGACCTTTTTTTAGTCATCCGGCCGAAATCTTCAGAAAAATGTCACAAATTTTCCGTCCGAAAATTCATTCAATTTTTTTACAGTTTTCATGTTGGGGGGTGTTTTCATGGTTTTAATTCATGGTTTTACATCATGTGCTAGTAAATGCATTCTTTTATTTTTTGCATTTTACATTTGGGGGGGGGGTGTTCAAACACCCAAAACCAGTGCCGTAGCAACAATAAACGTGGCCCCTCCGAACATATGTCCGGAGTGGCGGGCCCCTTGCAGCGCAGAAACTGGTATAGCCTAGACTACGCGGCATCATCGTCATCGTCATCGTCATCATCATCATCAGCATCATAATTGCTCTCCTCCGTCCGGCCGCGCCGACGATGAGGTCTTTACATGACGTCTCCACACTGCTCTATCCTTGATGATATCCATGGCATTCCTCATATCCATGCACCTTTCCACTAGATCTTCTCTTATGTTGTCCATCCAGGTTTTCCTTTGACATCCTCTACTTTCTCAGTCCCTCCACATTGCCGTGCAGAGCCGCAGCTGGCAGTCTTCTGTCGTCCATCCTTGATACATGTCCAAACCACGAGAGTCTTCTCTTCTTGTCTTGTCCACTATTATTTCCTCCGCTCCCAGTTCCTCTCCTGGTCTTCTCATTTCTGATTCTTTCCCTTCTGCTTTTGCCCAGAATTCCCCGCAGCCAGCTCATTTCGGCCACCAGCAGTCTCCTTTCGTACGCGGCATAAGTCACGTAATTCTGTAACGTGCTTATTGTAAGTAATTTTGTTTAATAATTATTAGAAATCTCTAGATCTGTTATTATTTTACTCTATGAACGTTTCTAGAATTGTCATCAAAGTGCCTTGATCCAGTGCTGCATAGGCTATCTGAAAATCCGTTGCATTTTCAGCGTTCAAAATTTGGCTTTTAGGGCCCTTACAAAAGTTACAATGCAGAAATTTGAATGCGATAATTACATTTAGCCTATACAATAAAATTAGGCTACAGTGTATACCTTACATAGAGCTACAGTGTACACGTATTCCGTACTTACTGCTGCTAAGTTTTTCTGACTGTGCTTTCCAACATGAATTATGCAACAGCGTCAATAAAATTTATTAATGTCACTTTCCTTTAGCTACACTTTACATTTTTTGCCACTTTCGGGGGCCCCCTTTCTTGCGGGGGCCCCCTTCGGTTGGAGGGTACGAAGGGCGGTCGCTACGTCTCTGCCCAAAACACCCCCTAACTACGGTCTTGGGGCGGATGAGATTTTGTTGAATAGCAAGAAATTAGCGATGGGATCTTTCGAGTTGCAATCGCCTAACACTCAGTTTTGCCAGTTTGTGACTTTCCACCCAGCTATTTTTTAAGTCTGTGTCTGCATTAGACTTTGCAGACTAGTCTTAATGGGTTTCGCTCCTCAGCTCACAAAGTTTACAAATTTATTCCTCTGGTTCGTGCGATATGTTAGGAAACAAAAACCGTCTCCCACAAGTTGAATCCTTTCTACCTCGTTTCAGGGCTGTTTTTAAGGAATTTTTTGAACTGCACAACTCCTTCTTTCTCTTCCCATCCTCCATGGTAAATTACTTCCAATCGGATGACAATGACCTTTTTGCCAGTTTTAGCTGCACAGAACTTGTGACAGAAGTGCTTTTACAACTGCACAAATCCATTTGGAACTGCACATTTTGTGTACAACTGCACGTTAAAAAAAACCTGCCTCGTTTCAAACTGTTGCCTCAGTTCATTTCTTAGCTGATTAGACTAAGTGCCAGTTTTAGTCTTGGTTTAAGTCTAAGTTTAATTTTTTACGCTTAATATTTAATTTAATTTTATGTTTTGTTTTAGTTTTAGAGTTCAGTTTTACTCCGACAAAGTTATTGTTATTATTATTATTATTATTATTATTATTATTATTATTATTATTATTATTATTATTATTATTATTATTATTATTATTATTATTATTATTATTATTATTATTATTATTATTATTATTAGGCCTACATAAATTTCTTGCGCGCGCAAGGTCACACCGAAATGTGAATCGGAGGCGCGGGTAGTCAGCCACCAGAGGGAGATGCAATTAGATAGCCAAGCACTTTAAAGCCAATGAGAAATAGTGAGTTTTCAGTTTCAGAGCAGACCTTCTCCGCTGACTCGATGGATGGATCCATAGTTTGACCACAGATTATGACAACAGAGGTCGTTGCCGTCGACAGAAATTATTCTGGAATAGATCTATTATGAGAAGCATGCAGGCAATAAGATTATAATCTCTGAACCATTTCTGGAGGCATTTAAATTGCAGCTCAAGATTTATCATTTTAACAATAATTGTATGAATGTCATTGAATTGTACTGTATTGCATTGAACTGTATTGTATTGTAATGTATTGTATTGTATTGTACCTGGGACTACTATAATTACGTAAGCCTTTTAGAGCGGAGTTCATCAGCGCGCAGCCACATCTAGGGGCCTATAGACCTATGCCTATAATGGGCTACGTTTTGGACCCACTCCGCCACTGGTCACAATCTAACAGTGCCAGTCCCAAGTCTGGATAAAGGAGGAGGTCAGCACTAATCATATTGTTTTGGCACAGAGCTTTTAAACAGCAACTCGAGCAACACAGTATAGGCTATTATAGTATATATAGCCTACAACAAAATCATCTCCTTAATTTATATGTCAAAAAAGAAAATCTTTCGGTTCGGACCTAATCCAGGAAAGTAAGATGAGGGGAGAGACTTCAGCGACCAAGCACCGGTCAACGCCCGCCAACCGTCTACATGACCACCCATTGCCAGATAAACTGTGTCTTGGAAGTGTCAATAAGTAAGTGGTCAGACGCTATTCAAACGGAAAGGGCATCCATGGCTAGGAACTTCTTGCTTGTACCAGGAAATATCAGCCGCTGCATTGTCAGATGAACAGTAAGTGCAAACCTGCCGATCGTTAGTATACAGCCGATGGAAAGCCCGTAGGACATTAACAAGATAACAAAACCTGATTTGAAAACTAAAGCAGTGGCCATGCATGCACAGATTCCTTGAGAAACATGGGCATAGCAGTAACGTGCACATTAGCTATCGCAAGGTTATTTATGGGAAAAGACTTTCAGAAACAAATTGAACTAATAAAATTGTATTTTTGCGACCTACTATATAATAATTAATAAACAATAAATGTGCTTTTAAGCAACTGCTAATTAGTAATTTAGACTGATGTAAGGGTCCACCTGTGTCAGTAATATTATAATTAAAAGGTAGGCCTATCAATCGCACACATAGGCGTACGAGGCGGGGGTCGAGAGGGGCAAATGCCCCCCACCCAAATTTCGGGCAAATGTGGTTTTTTTTCGGGCAAAAGAGGCATGGTCGGGCCAAAAAATGTCGGAAATTTTTTTTTCGGGCAAAACAGGTACGGGAGGAATTTTTCGGGCACGCAGGGGGAAAAAGTCGTCAGATTTTTCGGACGGAAAAATCGGAAGAAAATTTGGGTGGATGACTAAAAAAAAAAGGTCGTCAGATTTTTCGGCCAAAAATTTTTTTGGCCCCCGGCTGCCGAAATGTCCCGTACGCCTATGATCGCACACTTCACCGAAACTCCACCTCTCGCTATCTCTCCACAGGTCTTTCACTCAAAACTGAAAACATTGCTCTTTCACAAATCCTATCCTGATTCCTCCTCTTCTCCTCACATCCCTCGTCATTTCAACTCTAAACATCACCCACCTTAGCCGTCCATCTATCTGCCTGCCTGACTCTCCGGACTTGACCAGCTGCCTATCGATTTTGTTTTGATTAAGCGCCTGTGAATAAGCTGGTTCCTGCGACTTGGCTTTTGTGGGCGCTGTAGAAGTCTCGAGATTACGATTACGATTACGACACTTTGTATCAATAAGCGTACCTTGCCCGAGAGATCGGTGGGCATCTGCCCCTCTAAGTCCCTCACTCGGCGGCACACTGCATGGATTCTAACGGCGCGATTCCTCTGCAAAGCGCACATGCTGAACCACTTTACATCTAATGTAACTGGATGAGGCAGATGATCGACCAATATAAATGCCATAGATAAAGATGACTGCTTGACATTTCAGTTGTGTTGGTATAAACGTGCTTCTCAGTCTTCTGTTGATAGACGATAATTATTGTCTGTTGACCTTTGTTCATTCGACACGTCAGTCATCCGGTGCTATCCGCCATAATGTATCGGTTCGTCTGTCTGTCTGTCTGCATGTGTCTCTCTACCTCCGTCTATATGTTAATCCATTACTGGCTCACTCTATCTGCCTCCTACTTTGTCTATTTCTTCGCTTCCCTAAGACCTACTTCCATCTCAACTTCACATCCTAATACATATATATATATACACAGGGTGGGCCATAAAAAAGTAATCCCCTATGGTTTTTTGCACATATCTTGGCCAAACATACGAATTTTTAAATGAAACTTTGCAGTCTTAAAGGCAATTCATATTTACGTACAATGGTCAAATTACAAAACATATTTCAAACAGAACAAAAGTTATATCACTTTTAGTGAGGCCACCCACCGTTTTTTGACGATTCAAAAACGAAACGCCAAAAAGTTAGGTTTTTTGCTAATATCATGGCCAGAAGTAAGAATTTCAAAATGAATCTTTGCAGGTTTAAAGACAATTCACATTTACATATGATGGCCAGATTTCATCAAAATAGTTCAAACACAACAAAAGTTATACCACTTTTAGTGAGGCCACCCACCGTTTTTGACGATTCAAAAATGATACGCAACAAAAAGTAACAAAAACACAATTTTATTAAGTCTCATCTCAAATAACTGTTTTCAAATGAACTTGGTAGTGCTTCACAACTTGTGTTCGATGTGCCCACCACCAGTGCCAAAACTTCTTTTGAGTCTCTTTGCAAAAGTTCTTGATGATAGACCTATCTATCTATTAATCTGACAGATTCCTTAAATATCAATTTTATTGTCATCTTACTAAATGACTTCTCAGTGACGTGCAGCTACGCTGGTACCCTGCTCCTTTTTTAAATAGTAATAATAATGATCCTCTGGCATTATCAAAGCCTATATGATAACAATTATTTGAGATGAGACTTAATAAAATGGTGTTTTTGCTACTTTTTGTTGCGTTACGTCTTTGAATCGTCAAAAAACGGTGGGTGGCCTCACTAAAAGTGGTATAACTTTTATTCTGTTTGAAATATTTTGATGAAATCTGGCCATCATGTGCAGATATGAATTGTCTTTAAGTCTGTAAAATATCATTTCGATACGTATGGCCAAGATAGTGGCCAGAATAATAAAATCGGTTTTATGTTGCTTTTTGTTGCGTGACGTTTTTGAATCGTCAAAAAACGGTGAGTGGCCTCACTAAAAGTGATATAACTTTTGTTCGGTTTGAAATATTTTGTTAAAATTTGACCATTGTATGTAAATATGAATTGCCTCTAAGACTGTAAAGTTTCATTTAAAAATTCTTATGTTTGGCCAAGATATGTGCAAAAAACCATAGGGGATTACTTTTTTATGGCCCACCCTGTATATATCTCTGTGTCTATCTATCTACCTATCTATCTATCTATCTATCTATCTATCTATCTATCTATCTATCTATCTATCTATCTATCTATCTATCTATCTATCTATCTATCTATCTATCTATCTATCTATCTATCTATCTATCTATCTATCTATTTAACTATCTATTTATCTATCCATCTATCTATCTATCTATCTATCTATCTATCTATCTATCTATCTATCTATCTCTCTGTCCGTCCGTCCGCCCGTCCGTCCGTCCGTCCGTCCGTCCATCCATCCATCCAGCTATCTATCTATCCATCCATCCTATCAATCCATCCATCCATCCATCCAACCATCCATCCATCCATCCATCCATCTATCTATCTATCTATCTATCTATCTATCTATCTATCTATCTATCTATCTATCTATCTATCTATCTATTTATCCATCCACCCACATATCCATCCATCCATTTATCTATTCATCTATCCATCTATTCATCTATCCGTCTAACCGTCTATCCATCCATCCATCCATCCGTCTGTCTGTCCGTTCGTCCGTCCGTCCGTCCGTCAATCTATATATCTATCTATCTATCTATTTATCTATCTATATATCTATCTATCTATCTATCTATCTATCTATCTATTTATCTATCTATCTATCTATCTATCTATCTATCTATCTATCTATCTATCTATCTATCTATCTATCTATCTATCCATCTAAATGTATCTATATATCTAGCTGCATCTATCTATCTATCTATCTATTTATCTATCTATCTATCTATCTATCTATCTATCTGCATCTATCTATCTATCTACCTATCTTTCTATCTTTCTATCTATCGATCGATTGATCGATCTGTCATCTATGTAACTGCTTACCTATATGTCACCATTTATCACCATTTATTCACCATTTATCCATCGATCAATCAATCCATCTATCTATCGATCTATCTATAATCTATCTAACCCGCAGATACGCAAACACACTCACACACACACATACACACACACATATATATATATATACCGAATGCCTGCATGGGTATATATATATATACCTATCGGTATAGATTGCGCTTGATAGGAGCTGATGCGCGCATATATATTAGGGTGACAATGTCAATCACAGCAAAAAATAATTTTTCGAATTTTTAAAGTCTCACCCCTCAAAAGTGTTCTCTATAACAACAGTATTATTGGTGAAAATTTTTAGAGAAATTTGAAAACGTTTAGAGGTGGTCCAACGACCTTGAACTTTCAATACATATACGTATACAAACAACGTTGAGTATGAAATGTACTAAATGTTTTTATGCTCTACCAATTAATTTCTAGGGCTTATTTCAATGTCCTCTGTTACTACTCATGTCATGCATAGTGTACAGTTACTATTTAAATAAAAAACAATAAGTTAATTTGAAAATTATACGAGAAAGTCGCGGGCATTTAGTTATGTTAAATTGACTTTTGCGCCTGTTGAAAAGTAATTAAGTTCTAATGTCATTTGGAATGCATGTGTCACTGCAGCATTTGACAGGACTAAAATTAGTAGCATACATGCGGCAAACATCATAACGGCAAAAGGACAAGCAATGGGCTGTGATCCTGCTGAAATTTTTATTAATCAGGATTCCTTTAGACATTCTCGGCTCCATCATCATAAGACTATTGCCAAAGAAATCCATGCATCACTATAGGTCCTAAAGTTCCACATAAAGTTCATTGGGATGACAGGTTGTTGAAGGTTTTTACGTCGAAGGAACGTTGCCCTGCTCTGCTGGAACCAGCTAAAGGAGCAATGAAAATCTTATGGGTTCCTTTACTCCCTAATGGAACAGGTGAAGCACAAGTTTAAGCCGTTTTAACTTGCTTGAAGAGTGGAATATAGCTGGTCGCATACGACATAGGGCTTTTCACACAACTTCTGTCCTCTACAGCAATGCTGGTCTTC
>OX457052.1:5029519-5109519 GCA_949752735.1 Lumbricus terrestris
GAGAGACAGAAACACAGAGAGACAGAAACAAAGAGAAATAGGCATAGACAGCGTTAGGTGGAAGACAACGAAGACTTTGGGAGATATGCATGATACAATGTACGTGATAAACAGATAGAGAGAGAGCAGCAAGCAAAGAGTAAGACAGAAGAAGTGAGAGACAGGGAGACAGAAGCAGAGAGACAAAGAGACAGGTAGACAGAGACTGAGCAATAGACAGCAATAGATGATACACGGTACGGAACGAGAGATACGCGTAGAGTAAGACAGATGAAAAGAGAAAGAGAGGTAGAGACACGTATAGAAGAAGACAGACACAGAAGTTGAGAGAGGGAAGGAGAGGGAGGGAAAGGGAGGTAGGGAGTGCCCGTGCAGGTAGATCGGGTTGTGTAGGTGTCTGTGGAGCACTCCGTGGAGACAAGACGATATAAAACCAACGCTTCTCCAAGTCGCTCTGCACAGAACGGTTGCGAAGGTAAGTGCTTTGACGATGCGCGCTTTCTGAAGCGTGAACGCTTCTTTGCTTTTTGGCTATAGGCTGCGAAACTACTCGGGACTTTTATCTATTGCTTAAAACGAGTAGAATTCAACGAAATTTGGCGTAGATCTAATGTGCAGTGCATATATCATGAAAATTGCTAGTATTATAGAAATTCTGTAACCGTAGAAAATAGGTTCATAACTGGAGAGGAGAAAGAGAACGTAAGAAAAAAAATAATGATTATAATTATTTTTGCTAATTGAAATTGCTCTTGTTTGGAAAGCAGTTTCAACACAATTGTGCGCAACATTTGGAGTAGGCCTGCAAAGAACGGTTTGAACTGAACAGCGAATAAGGCAACGATTTATACTTAGCCGAAAACGAAGAACGAATTTAGATAATGATCCTCTTAGGTGCGTTGGCGACCTTGACGGGGCCTGAAGGTCAGGCAAACTACTGCAGAATATTGAAAGTTAATAAGTTTCTGTTCTAGTATTTGTCAATTTAGAAATCTTAGATTTCCGCTGTCCTAAAATAGAGGTGATTCGTTCGTAGATTTTCCATTTATCAAAAATTTAAAAAAAATAATCCTAGCAGACAATTTCACATAATAACATTCTATGCTCTAACAGAAGATAGAGACAGCTTTCATGCAGTCTCAGTTAGCCTTTTAATGTTATAGAGTCTGCACATTTTTACTCGGATGGATCCGAAATTATTGAACTAATTCACTTCAAATCGCATCGGTATTTCCTTTTAGATAGGCTCATTAAATTTAGAAGTCGACGCTTTACCTGCAGGTGCGTTTGTTTCTCTCTCTGACAGCCAGTTCTGCTTCACTCGTTTTGGACGGCGGCGTGTAACGAGGTCAGGTGTGTCGTTCAACTTTCGACTGAGCGAGAAGCGTAGAAGAAAGATCTCTCGAGATGGCGTTCGGCAACCCATTTCAAAATGATCCAGATTTCCAGTACCTGGCGGTCGACAGGAAGAAGTTGCTTGAGGAGCAGCAGCCATTCGATGCAAAGACGTCATGCTGGATTCCCGACCATAAGGAGGGCTACCTCAAGGCCACGATTACCGCCACCAAGGGAGAAGAGGTGTCCGTTACCACTGAAAAAATGGAGGTGTGTACACAAGTCTATCGTACAGTTCCTTGATTTAATTTTGGTCATAATGTCTAAAACAGAGTCTGGTAGCAAGTTGCTTTTATAGGTAGACCCTACTTTTTTACCAATTTGGACTTTGACGAACGGAGTTCATTTCGGACAAATCTGCATTTTTATAGATAGCCTAATGTTCAAGTCCGTGATATATTATTATGTTCTGTATTAGGCTACATCGAAGCAAAATTTGAAAATAAATTAATATTATTTTACCCGAGGTAAAAATTAGGCTAATAATACTATTAATAATAATAAATTGATATTTCTTAGCTGTTCAGGAGAAGTTTTATTAAAGAAGTAGGCTATAGCCTAGCTGTTCCATATAGATTACATTATTAAGCAAACAAGAAAAGAAAATAATGTAGCAAATAGGCTATTATGGTTATGAAGTAGCAAATAACTATGAAGTAGCAAATAATTACGAAGTAGCAAATAATTATTAAGTAGTAGGTCCCTTTTATAAACATGCAAGTGAAAACTGCACTGACAGTCAAATTATATTAAAATAAATGATGACGATAATAAGACTCGTCATTCCAGAACTAAGCTTATGTTATCTCTAAATTATTATGTTGGCCGTTTGTGAGGCGCCCTTGTAGCGGTATGGCCGCGTTACGGCGCCATATAAATTGTCGTTATTATTATTACTATTATTATTATTATTATTATCCCTAATATTTGAGATCCTTAGGGATTGTATGTAGGCTTACCTCGGGGGAAAAGAGAAATAATAATTTAAAAATCATAATTATTATAATTACCATAAGTCCTACTATTATTATTCGTCAGACTCCAGACAACTCAAGTTTTATGGAAACTAAGAAATACGCCAGCAAAAGTTCCGGTATATCTATTAGGATCCAGTATAGACCTAAAGGTCCAAACAATTCTGTGAATTGAAATAGCGACGATGATGAGACCAGGAGACAAATCTAGGAATCAGAGTTTCAGATAGAGAGATCTGGAGTCGTAGGCCCTACAGGTTTGTTATCAGTTATAACAGTGGTGACTGAATACAGTGAATGGCCAATCCTTTTGAATTCGCGTGTGTTATACGGTTTATGACCGCTTACTGACCGCTATTCTTTCTCGTCTGTTCACAGGACAAGACGGTGAAGAAGGATCAAATCCAACAGATGAATCCACCGAAGTTCAACATGATTGAGGACATGGCCAACATGACATACCTGAACGAAGCCTCTGTACTCGCCAACTTGAGAGACAGATACTCCAAGGGATACATCTACGTACGTATCCTTACTCATCTATCTTCTGCATGAGCAGATCTGATAAAATTATTAGATCTATGCATAATTATTGCATTATTCCCGTCTTCTTCACTATTGTGGAGGATAAAAGACATTTGTCGCATGATCCGAATTCATCTTCTAAAACTTCACAATATTCGCTCCACCTTGGGATTTTCACCTTATCATCACGCTGCAGATAGTTTGATTTAGTTTGATGCGTAAAATCCTCATCAATAAGATAACACATTGGGTCTTAAAAAGATAGACTGTCTTTCGTATGAGAGGAATTAGGCCTATTATGATACTGACAGACTATAATATCGTACACCAAAATGCGGTTAGCAACTATTTTGTTAAATTAATGATATCCTAACTTATTACTTCCTTGCATCCGTTCCACTCCTAGAGCAACTCATTTACTTCCCCGATGATGATAGTGATGATGTTGTTGCTGCTGCTGATGATGATGGGCTGGGAGCGCCTCTGAGTAGTTTCTTGAAGGGGCGCTATATAAATGCAGAATGAATGAATGAATGATGGTGATGATATTGATGATGTAGACATACTCTGGACTGTTCTGCGTCGTCATCAACCCCTATCGACGTCTGCCCATCTACTCAAGAAACGTCGTAGAGAAGTACCAAGGCAAACGCAGGACTGAAATGCCACCGCATCTGTTCGCCATTGCTGACACGTCCTACAGGAACATGCTTGTCGGTAAGCATGTACTTTAGGAAGATGAACACTTGTGGTGTACATGGCCTGGTTACACGCATCATTTGAGGTAGTGCTAGTAAGCTAGTGTTTATATTTCAAGATGAGACTAACAGATGATAGCCACGTTCTATCGCCATCTAGCCTAGGTCTATTTACTGTACTTCTATCATTAAAGCCAGATTCTAGTAATAAATGTTTATTTAAAAAATTAGACAAATCCGCGTGAAACGCTGCGCACAGTTGCATGTCTAAGCACATTAAACATAATTTTAAAGCATAATTAATGTGATTATGTGAATAGAACAATGTCATTGATGGTCGAACCATGATACCATCGAAATAAAAATAGAAATCCTATGATTGACGATCTAGCAGGAAAAGTCCGACGGTTTTAGTGAAGCATCTCATGTCTCTGTTGCCATTTCTTACAAAGCCATCATCATCGCCATCGTCGTCGTAGTCGTCGTCGTCATCGTCGTCGTCGTCATCGTCTTCGATTTTTAATCACAATTTCAATTTAAAATAATTGTACGTTTTATGGAAATAATGTGAGTATTTTATTTATTTATTTCCAGATCGTGAAAATCAGTCTATCTTGATCACGTGAGTTAATTCAACATTTCTACACCTACGCAGTTTCATTTATTTTAAAAACATTATTTTAAAATAGGTAATTTCGTTCAGGCATTGGCTATTGCGTAATTCCGTGATACTGCTGACGACATTCGCAGCAGGAGACTAGAATGTAAACGTTGAAGCAGCAAAGTCTGTTATACACGGTCAGCTTATTGACCGTAGACCTTCTTAGTTAAATAAGAAAGTGCCCTCAGAAACGTTAACATTGTAGATTAGTGCAAGGTGAGCCTATGAGTTGCTCAATTGCTCTTTGAGCAATTATACAGTTGCAATAGCACTGGAACATGACCAGCTTTGTATGGACCATTTATGTAGCGTATTTTTGTATTTGGAAACTGAATGACGCACACACAGTCATGTATGTCGCAAATGCAGTGAATGTTGCATTGTCTATACACAGTGGTGAGTCTGGTGCCGGAAAGACAGAGAACACGAAAAAGGTCATCGCGTACTTTGCCATGGTCGCCGCTGCTTCGCAGAAGAAGGACGAGGAGGCAGCTGGTGCTTCTGTAAGTAGTTCACAGACAATGGACGCAATCGCCTTTGTTCACAGACAATAGACGCAATCTCATTTTTTCACAGACAATGGAAGCAGTCTCCTTTGTTCTATTTCAACAAAACAAATCAGCGCTATTGATTGGACTAATACACACTTTACACAAATTCGGATTAGACAGGATGCCCTAGTAGGCTACTTAATAAACATTAAACTCCGAGGCCGGTTAGTGAGCAACAACCAGCTTTTAAAGTTAAGATATCCTAAGACTATAGAGTTCTTAGGTCGTTCATACTTACCAAAAGTAGACTTATTTTCAGGCCGTAAGCTAAGTATTTAAATTAATTAATAGTTCCATTGTTCAAAGCAGGTTGCTTTTCTTCGCAAGCAATGGGCGGTCTATGTTCAAACATGCTCATTTGCTCAATTGCTCATCTGCTCATTTGCTCATTTGCTCATTTGCTCATTTGCTCATTTGCTCGTAAAGCATTATATGAATATAGGATCAGAAAGAAATGTGTGGAAAATGAGGTCTGCACAGAAACCATAAAAAATTATAATGTGCGTTTGGAATATTTACTCTCCCTCTCTCATCAGTTCGCTCTGTCATCCTCTCTGATACTCTTTCCTCATCTTTCTCTCGTCTCCAATACTGTTTTTCTCTCGGGATCGCACGCGGAAGCGCTTCTGAAAGTTTCTTGCTGTAAGAAGAAGCGCTCTATCAGATAAAATACAATCCAATTTGCGATGAAGGCTATAATTATGGTAGCAGGGCTGTTTTTAAGGAATTTTTAGAACTGCACAACCCCTTCTTTCCCTTCCCATTCTCCATGGTAAATTACTTCCAATCGGATGTCGGATGACAATGACCTTTTTTGCTAGCTGTAACTGCACAGAATTTGTGACAGAAGTTCTTCTACAGCTGCACAAATCCATTTAGAACTGCACATTTTGTGTACAACTGCACGTTAAAGAAAGCCCTGTATGGTAGATGCACTGATGCAGGTCATATAAAATTATGATAGCCTACACAAATAAGTAACATCGTCGTCAGTTATAATATTTCACTTTCTAACCTTTTTATTGCAGAGCAAAGGAACCCTAGAGGACCAGATTGTCCAGGCTAACCCGGTCCTAGAAGCCTACGGTAACGCCAAGACAGTCAGGAACAACAACTCCTCCCGTTTCGTAAGTCGATCTACTCGAAATTCTTCAAGTATGCATCAAGTATCATTGTATGCGAAGCCATTGCACGTGGTTGTGCTAGCTCTCTTACATACAGTAGATAGCCTATGCAGCTTATGCTGCGCGCCTTGGTTGCTTTCAAAAGGACAAACACATGTTAGATATGATCAATATCAAATAGGTTATAATTTATTTCTCCAATTCATAATCTCATGCTAGAGTGCTGGACGCCTCTGTTGCTTCCAAAGCGATAAAGATAAAAAATTTACTCTCACTAACTAAATCTGATCATTTATCACGATTCTGCATCACATCCAACAATAACTTCTAGGTCGTTTAACCAGACCATCGTTTTTCCGAATGATAAATGCCTCTAGAAACCTTCAGTGACTAGCCTACATTGTACCTATAACAACAGATTAAGACACCATCTTTAATGATAGGCTTACAGCAGTAATTAGGCCAGTTAGCTATCGCTGAAAATTATGGTAAAACGCAATTGAATATTCTTCGATGTATGGTACATTGCATTACATTGCATTACATTGCATTACATTGCATTACATTGCATTACATTGCATTACATTGCATTGCATTACATTACATTGCATTACAGTACAGTATATTGCATTGCATTACATTGCATTACATTGCATTACATTACATTACATTGCATTACATTGCATTGCATTACATTACATTGCATTACAGTACAGTATATTGCATTGCATTACATTACATTACATTGCATTACATTACATTGCATTACATTACATTGCATTGCATTTCATTACGTTGCATTACAGGGTAAATTCGTCCGTATTCACTTCGGTACCAATGCCAAGATCGCCGGTGCTGACATTGAAAGCTGTAAGTCAAAACGATACAGTCAATCATATGCTATGAAAACTTTTACTTTGCAGAAACCGATTAAACAGTTTTAGATCGTATCATTATTATTTATTGTGTGATAGTAAATTCATCCGAAACTTAGGAACATGGTTACCACACACGAAAACGATGACTATGGAGATTAAAGATGACATTGTGGAAAACCATGGATTGTAGTTTGCATCAACATTTGAAGCACTTGCTGGGTTCGGACGGGCTTTAATGATGCGAAGAGCAGAGAGTTGCAGCAGCGGTATGCAGTTCTAAAAGAGCCTTTAACACTGAATTATACATGTAGGCCTATATACTTTGCCCTAAAATGAGCTTAGGAAATGTCAGTGCATTAACCATGTAATCGCCCATAACCTTTTCAATTCATCGTTAATTACTTTTTGTGCATCTGTCTTCTGTCAGACTTGCTGGAGAAATCTCGCGTCACTTACCAGCAGCCTGGGTTGGAGAGAAACTACCACATCTTCTACTGGCTTCTCAGTGACAAATACCCAGACTACGCCGGTGGGCCTACTTTCATCGCTCTATCATCAACATTATGTATGTGCACTTGTTATAGCGCCCCTTCAAGCTCTCTCTCTCTACTCAGAGGCGCTCCCGAATGCAGAGCGGACACTGCATCGGAGTTTCACGCCGAAGCGCTGAGCAATTGTGAGTGAAGGACTTGCCCAAGGTCCTTACGCGGCGAGGTGGATTCGAACCCCGAACCTTCCGGCTTCAAGGCAACGACGCCACCACTAGACCACCGCGCCCCACACAACATTGGTTAACTAGCTATCCCAGCATCTAGCTTGTCTCAAGCACTCACAAAACGCTTCTTGCGTTTTCATTAAAGCAGCCTTTTAAAGAAAATTATGGACTCACGAAAGCTGCTTTTATGATAACTTATTCATCCAAGTTATGGACTATGTTTACATTTCTGTGTATGAGACGGTTAGCGTTTAAGGCTCACAAAATAATGTTTCTCATGAATTGTTACGCAATACGCTGCGAAATTTTTCAGAAGGACTTAACTCTATCTCTCCACACGATCACTCTAAACTTGCTTTTATTTAGTTTATTCTAACTGAGTACATTCTGAAAGCTTATGTAATGAACGCATCAGACATTACCATACATCCAATTTCCGAGGATAAACTATAATCCACGCAACGCAATTATGCAACAGAGGAACTGCTGTAGTTAGAGATATTCTACTTATATGTAATAATCTCTTCGCTTCTTTTAATTCTCTCATTCAGTCATTCTCTCTGTCTTCCTCTCTGTCTCTCTATCTCTCTCTGTCTTACTGTCTCTGTCTGTCTATCTCTGTCTCTTTCTATCTCTGTCTCTCTCTATATCTCTCTTTGCCTGTCTGCCTCTCTCTCTCTCTCTTTCTCTCTCTCTCTGTAATGTGATCAACCATTTTAAAAGCATCCTTTTGATCTGTCTGTGTTAAACAGAGAAGCTGTTGGTTTCCATGGATCCCGGACTCTATTTCTTCATCAACCAGGGTACCTTGACTGTTGACAACATGGACGATCAGGAGGAAATGCAAATCGTAGACGTCAGTATTTTTCTTCTCTGGCAATAATCTTTGCATAATTATCAATACAATAAGATATTATTAAGTACTTCATATTTTTGAGGGAAATGGGAAATTCGTATATTTTTGTCTCACAAGGCCACTCCATTTTCAGCTATTAACAAATAAAAATCAGTTTAGATTTCATTTAAAAAAATATTTCGTTTCTTAACTTTTGAGCGAATGAGTTTTGATGAGATATTATTTCATTTTAAGGTTTTAATGTGTTCTAAAATAAGAGGTTCGGGTTTGGCCTTTCGGAAATCGTGTTCAGTTGCAGAATCTATATTCCTGCAAAATAGTTTTGATTCCTAGTTGATTTTTTAGACTTTTGATGGCTGCAATGCCTGTCCAGATGTTGCAATTTTGCTGGACGATGCAAGTATGCAAGCAAGTGAGCAGTAAAACGAGAACTACATTTTGTTGCGATGTGATAATGGTTCTCAGTGAGTTATCTGTGATTATTTTGACTTCAGGAATCCTTCGTTGTGCTCGGAATCGATGTATCAGAGAAGTTGGCTCTGTACAGATGTACAGCCGCTGTGATGCATTTCGGTGAAATGAAGTTCAAGCAGAGGCCAAGGGAGGAACAGGCTGAAGCCGACGGCACCGCGGGTAAGCACACCTTCTCTTCTCATTGCTTCTCTCAATCTGTCTCTCTTTATGTCTGTCTGTCTGTTTGTCTGTCTCTGTCGCTGTCTGTCTGTCTCTCTGTCTATATATCTCAGTCTCTGCCTCTGTATCTGTCTTTGTCTCTGTCTCTGTCTTTTTGTCTGTCTGTCTGTTTGTCTGTCTCTGTCGCTGTCTGTCTGTCTCTCTGTCTATATATCTCTCTGTCTCTGTCTCTGTCTCTGTATCTGTCTTTGTCTCTGTCTCTGTCTGTCTGCTTGTGTATGTGTCTATCTGTGTCTGTGTATCTGTCTCTATCTCTATTTCTGTCTCTGTCTCTCACTTAATTTGAGCTATTTTTTAAAAGCATATAATATGGCCTGTTTTACACAATGAACTACTATGTCTCTCTGTGTCTGCATCTGTCTCTGTCTCTGTCTGTGTCTGTCTATTTGTCTGTGATGGCTGCAATGCTTGCCCAGATGTTGCAATTCTGTTGGACGATGCAAGTATGCAAGTGAGTTGTAAAATGCGACCTACATTTTGACCTTCATCTCGTCTCTTTCTTTGTTTCTGTCTCTGTCTTTGTCTGTCTGTGTCTGTGTTTGTGTAAATGTCTCTATCTCTGTCTCTTTCTCTGTAGCTGTCTCTCGCTTAACATGAGCTATTATTTAAAAGCATATAATTATGGCCTGTTTTACACAACGAACTACTGTCGACTATTGCAGAGGCTGAGAAGGTCGCCTTCCTGTTGGGTGTCAACTGCTCTGATATGCTCAAGTGTCTTATGACACCAAAAGTCAAGGTTGGCACTGAATTCGTCACCAAGGGTCAGAGCAAGGACCAGGTTAGAGTTTACCACATAATAATAAGTATAATAATAATTATATTAACGTCATCGTTTGCCAATTGACCTAAGAAACATTGCTTGGCAGATTTATGTCTTACAACATACATGTAGTTGTCTCTGTTACACAATGAACTGTCGAATCTTTAACCTGCACAGATGTCAACCTATCACCAAAAAGAATCCTGAGCGTGAAACTCCAATTTCCGTGTACGCGCTGAAGTCGGGAGCGCCTCTGAGTAGTAATCGCTATAACATTCATACATAGACACATAAACATAAACACTAAGTAGACCTACATTAATCCAGACAAAGTGTTTTATTTCTTATATTTTGGTTGAATTGGCTACAAAGTTGAGAAATCAAAACTATTGATTCTCGGATGGTCTGATTGTTACAGGTCGTCTACTCAGTGGCTGCCTTGTCTAAGGCTATGTACGACCGTATGTTCAAGTGGCTGGTGGCTCGTGTCAACAAGACCCTGGACACGAAACAAAAGAGACAGTACTTCATCGGTGTGCTCGATATTGCTGGCTTCGAAATCTTTGAGGTATACACAGGAAGAATTGCTTGAAACTCCTATTAAATGAACATTGAAAATTTATTTTAAAAATAATTATACCTGGTGCATATTTCTTGCCATAGGAATTAGACTATTACTTTTCATACGAAAGAATTATTATTTGTACTACGATATATTTATTGATATTTTGGTGTTATGATATTTGGTTCGTCATTCTCCTCTCCATGATAGAAGAGTAATTACTTGAAGTCAAATAATTCCATTTATCAGATTGAGGAATGAAGATACGATGGAAAATGTTTGTATCGATGGCCAGAATGTATCTTTGAATCAATAATTCTTGGTAATAGCTGCTTAGTCTAATCTTTGGTCTGACAACATTTGGGTCGATATATTAAGTCGAATGCAGTTCTTTCAATTTGGTTTCGTTTGTAGTACAACACGTTCGAGCAGTTGTGCATCAACTACACGAACGAACGTCTCCAGCAGTTCTTCAACCATCACATGTTCGTCCTGGAACAGGAGGAATACAAAAAGGAGGGCATTGTGTGGGAGTTCATTGACTTCGGTATGGACTTGGAACAGTGCATCTCTCTTATCGAGAAGGTTAGATCGACTACTCTGCCTTTATTATGTTCAGAACCTAGGACTTAGGAAGCTAGATTTAAATCTTTTTTTATTTGGAATAGAAGTTGATGTCATTTGCAACGCATTCTGTGTTAACATTCGGATGCACAATATGGTGTTCGAACTTCCTAATTGCTACACAATGAGTATGAAGCTGCAGAAATAAGGACGTCGAGTTAAACAATTTTAGTAACTGATTCACAAGTTTCATATAACAATGCAATTGTTACAGTATTCTTCACAATACGATTCCTCACGTAGCCTACTCGAAGACAATCTCAGTTTAGGATTTTCCTATTATTCCTTGTTTTGTGTGTTTAATAAATGTTTTTCTTTGTTCTGCATTTCGCATGATCTGCGCATCATTCTGATTGTAGCCCATGGGCATCTTGTCCATCCTTGAGGAGGAGTGCATGTTTCCCAAGGCTTCTGACAAAAGCTTCTTGGCCAAGCTCTACGAGAACCACTTGGGCAAGTCGAAGAACTTCGGCAAACCCAAGCCCAGCAAGGCGTCCAAACACGAACCGCATTTCGAAGTGTACCACTACGCCGGAACCGTAAGTAAACGATCACTGGCAGCTGAATACCAAACATCCTTGTATTTTACTAACAGACCATTGATGGCTTAGCTATTGGTCACTTTTAGAGGATGTTTCAACAGAATGTAGATGGCAATACAATCAAGATGCGATATAGTCTGAATTGTTGGTTGTTGAAATTGCTAATTTGTTTGTCTTAATAGCGACAACCTTTGATAAAACATACAATAATTGAGGAATTTAAAATTTACCTCTAATATATTTCACTGTTTTTATTCGGATTTGTTCACGACTCACTGTAGGCTATCTCTCTTAGAATGTGTGTTGTTTGAATTTTAATTTTAACTTTGTAGGTTTTACGCCCGACATAGGGGGAAATCATAGCACGCATAGCCTGTGGCATGATATCTTTTGATTTAACATATAACAGGTACAGTACAACATCAATGGTTGGTTGGACAAGAACAAGGATCCAATTCAGGAATGTGTCGTTGAACTTATGCAGCAGTCCAAGGAACCTCTAGTCGCCCTCTTCTTCCGCGAACCTGAAGACGGTAATTTCACCTAGTTATCTTTAGCTATTTAGCCTATCTGAAGACGGTAATTTCACCTAGTTATCTTTAGCTATTTAGCCTATCTGAAGACGGTAATTTCACCTAGTTATCTTTAGCTATTTAGCCCATCTGAAGATGGTTATTTTACCTAATTACCTTTAGCTATTTAGCCTATCTGAAGACGGTTATTTCACCTAATTACCTTTAGCTGCGCAGTCTATCTAAAGACAGCAATTTCACCTAATTATATCTAGCTGTGTAGCCTATCCAAATCGGTAATATTACCTAATTAGCCTACCTTTGGATGTGTATTAAATACACTTACAGAAGCGAAGTTTATAATTATATAAGTGAAATTAATGTATATAAATTTTATATACATTAATTTCACTTATATAATTATAAACTTCGCTTCTGTAAGTATGTTAAAACACAATAAACGCAATTCCGATAATGATTTCTGTTTACCCGTCGCCCTTATACATATATAACGTAAGAGGCATAGGCTACTAAACAGATTTATAAGAACACTAAGCTGTAGGCCTATAATACCGGTGATAAGTTGTCTAAGCTGGAGTCTTTTCTATCGTGATTATTAGAGTAGGCCTAAGTATGGTACTTTGAGTTTTTAGCACTTTTCAATGGGGTCTATGGGGAAAAAAATTAAGGCTTACCCCCAATTGAAATAACAGAAGTGTCTAGAAAAACGACGTTATTACACTGCCAGTTAGTAATGACAATTGTTTTTATTCCTACTGTAGACAATTTACGCAAACAGGAACTTTGGTGACTAGGCCTAACTATGTTTCAGCTTAAGTCATCAGCTTTAACGATACAAGAGCAAAATATTTCCTAAATTAATGATGGCTAATTAGTTAGTCATGACTGAATATTTGACAGTGTATGGTACCGGTACATTACATTACATAGCAATTACATCATTTAATATTCGTCTGTAACGTTCAATCCAAGGAACCGCTCGATGCCTTCGTTTATTGTTTCATTGTTGTCTTTGTTTATTCAGATGGTAGCGCCAAGAAGAAGAAGAAGGGATCTGCCTACCAGACCATCTCCGCTACTCACAGGGTAGGCCTAACCATTCTTTATAATTAGCGAAATGTTATTCGCATTTAGGGCCTACCTTCGTGTTGAAACTGATTACACAACCACAACATGTTGATTAAAAAAGAACCCTCCTACAATTGATTGTTCTATGCAAGGAGTCTACAGAGTGAGTTTATCCTACCTCTTACCTTTTTGTTCTGAAGTTACACAACGTGCATTGTCCTGTGAGGTTTTGAGGAGGGGGGAGTCAATAAGGATTCAAAGACGTGTAGTTTCGTAAACGTAATTGGCTGAATCGACATGAAAACATCGTCTAACTAATCAACTCAACAATGAACTCAGTAACTTTAATGAATGCCATTCATCGTAATCGTAATCTTCAAACTTCTAAAGCGCCACTCGAAAGCGAAGCGCGGGCGCCAGCTTATTCACGAGCGCTGCGTTGAGTAAAAATGGTTTCCACAAGAGTGGTTCAATGGAGATCCGAGTCCGGTTGTCGTAGGATCAGAGGGGACGGAACAGTTGCTAAGGCGGGTGCCGTCGGCGGCGTTAATTTATGCGTCGAGCTGTTAAATATTTTGCAGTGCCTGTTTAACATTTACAATTCAACTAAACTTTGACTGTAATCTTTCTGAACTATAGGAACAGCTGGCTAAGCTGATGGCAACCCTGAAAACGACTCACCCATCGTTCGTCCGTTGCTTGATCCCCAACGAACAGAAGAAGCCAGGTACCAGCGTTGAGATCTTTAACCTTCACCTTTTCATTTGATCATAACACATTCCTTCCTCCCTTCCTGTTGAAATATTCCATATGTTATGGTCCGTATTCACGCTGCTACCTCTGATGATCAATTCCGTTATAAGCGTTCATTTAACCTTTCACACATTCACAACCCCAGTTCCAGTGTTGATTTCCTTATCTACACTTTCGAAGAATTTTGATTCTGTTATCACCCGTTTTCAATCCTTTTTCCTAATCGTAATGTTCCTAGACTAGCAATTTTAAGCAATGCCAACTGGTTCACAATAAAAATAGGACAACCTGTTCAGAGAGACAGGCCTACATGCGGAACCTTGTTGCTATTTGGCTGGCGTTAGGCCTATACTTCGGTCTAACTCTGCTTCCTCCGACTGTCCACTTCCTTCATCCAACAGTCCTGGACTCTTCGTTCCTCGCTCCAGAACTGCTGTGGCTCAGTCTCGATCATTTGCCTCAATTGGTCCTTCTCTTTGGAACGCACTTTCTCCACCTGGTCGCTCTAAAAATTCTATCTGGAAGTCTCTCTTCTTCCTTCTCTCTTCTCGCGGGGCCGTGCGCCGTGGGAGCACCTCTGAACGATTCACCCTACTAGATGCGCTTCTTTATAAATGCTCAAATAAAATACAATACATTTAATGATTGTGTTGTTTTATCCTCTGATCATACTTACACCTGCTCCAACCATAAAGTTGTTTAATCGATGAATTTTTCATCGACATTATTTATCGAGCGTCACAATGCACCGACTAACATTTGTTGTTTTCTCATTCCCAGGATTCCACTAACACCGTTTGATTCTGAAAACACTTTACCATATTTTGTTTGTTAATATTATGACGTTTTCTGGATGACAATCGTGTTATATCCTTCACATTTGAGATGAATATCTTAAAGAACACATTCCTTGTTCAATTTAATTTTTCAATTTGAAAACAGTTCTCTGCATCCTCTCGATTAATTATTGACTTTTGATGAATGTTTCAATTCGTTTCCTCTGTGTGTATCTGTGTTTAGTGTTCCTTCCCTATTTTCCTGCTCCTATCTTTAAAAAGACCTACCACCCTTTCCACCCATTTCCACCAGGTTGAACTGCTTGAGTCGCGGACTACATCTGACAATCTCGTATAAAGACAAGCGTGAGTAATTTAACTGTTTGACACAGTTATGTAAGTCGACATGTCTCGTGTAGTACTGCCATCATTTTGGTAAAATGCTTCTCCAAGCCAAAATTCGTAATTAATCTATTCCTCCTCTTATCTGCTTCTTAATTTTCTGTATTTTCAATACCCTCCAATGCCTACTTATAAATAAATCTTTTCGCCAGTCTGATATAATCAAGTTGTCATGTTATCATCGTGACATAACGGAAATTTGAAACTCTGAATTAGACTAACGGCCTACTCATTTCAGACTTTTTGCCAATCCAGGATCTCCAAAGTTGATGAAGAAATAAGTTTTTTTGTAAAATGATGGTAGTTTTTGTTACAGAGCCTAGCAACCTGACTCTACGTGTTCCTTTTTCTCTCTGTCACTAGTTTAGAATTTCGAAATTAATAATTTTTATTAAAAAACTTTCGGCTTGTCTGAGTAATTATAAAATGCTTTCATAGGAAAGAAACAATCAGCTAATTAAATCAAAAAGACATAGGCCTATTTATCAAGTACGCAGAGCTGTTGTAGCTAAGTGTTCATTGTGAGTTTTTAAAGTCTTGCGTGTTTGCAAGCGTCAGCTGTCACTGATTGTGGATTAGATCTAGTAGTGTCAAGGTGTACTCACCATCACGTGCTTGTCTTACCTTCGCAGGTATTCTGGAGGCTGAGCTTGTACTGCATCAGCTCCAATGTAACGGTGTGCTTGAGGGCATCAGGATCTGCAGAAAGGGATTCCCCAACAGGATGGTCTATTCTGAGTTCAAGCAAAGGTTGTTATTATTTCGCATTTTCCTATCTGAACTTCGCAATAAGCATGCAGTTTAACTATTACATCCACTTAAGCAATTCGTACACACACAAATGTCCGATAGTGAAGGAAAAATTCAAACCAAGCTTCCTTTTACGTTTCAGTAAACGAAATGTAATAATACTAAGCAATTTTAATGGTCCATGTTTATTATTCAAGTTATGATGACTTGACGAAACATAGCGCCTCTCAGCAGTTTCCTTGAACGCCGCTATGTAAATGTTCAATATAAAATCTAAAACATGAATCATTAGAATAATTTTATAAATCACAATATTCTTACAGTGATCAGCTGGACTGATAAAGACGATAAGTAGGCTACTAC
Organism: Lumbricus terrestris; assembly: GCA_949752735.1. NCBI lineage: Eukaryota > Metazoa > Annelida > Clitellata > Crassiclitellata > Lumbricidae > Lumbricus > Lumbricus terrestris. The sequence continues at coordinate 5,045,726 of OX457052.1, forward strand.
TCAAAATCAAGCTCAAAATCAGACTCCGCGAAGTAGAAGGCTTATGCCATGTAAAATAGTCATTTTACAAGGTTTTAAGCCTTCTACTTCTTGGAGTCACACTTGTATGATCAGTAGCCTGTGATCAATTTCAACATCCGATTTGTCTTTTCTGCTTCCAACAGATACTCGATCCTGGCTCCAAATGCCATTCCAACCGGCTTCGTTGATGGTAAGGTGGCCTCTGAGAAGGTTCTGGCCGCCCTGAACATCGGAGACAACTACCGTATTGGCCACACGAAGGTCTTCTTCAAGGCCGGAATTCTCGGTCAACTTGAGGAGATGAGAGACGAGAGATTGTCGACGATCATCTCAAACTTCCAGGCTCGCATCAGAGGATATCTGATCAGGAAGAACTACACCAAACTCCAGGATCAGAGGTTAAAAATCCACAACTGTTTCATATACTTAGACTTAGACTTAGTTCCTCCTGTTCCGTTCGGAGCATTGGTCGACAAGTCTTCGCCACTCCACACGGTCGCCAGCCACCTCCTCTGCCTCGTCCCAACCCAGCCCCATTCTCTCCAGGTCTTCCTTGAATGCACGTCTCCAGGTGTTTCTTGGTCTGCCTCTTCTTCGCTATCCACCCTCCGGCACCCATCTTATCGCCGTCCTCGCAATCCTCTCCTTTGGTAGTCTAAGGATGTGCCCAACCAACCTTCCTCTTCTCCCCATTGTTTCATATACAATAACAATAATAATAATATTCTCTTTATTAAACAATCCGGTTGACAGACGGCAACCGGTTACAGTGAACAATTATAATATGCAGTTTAAACAATTCACAAGAATGGAGATCACCGAATACACAAATCTTAACTATAGGGCCTACTAACTGAGCAGACAGCCTGCAATATATTTTGATCGTATAATTATAAAGTACTTTGGGCGCTAAAACAAGTCTGCCCTTGGCTCAGTTAACTAAGTAGCTCCTCCTCAATTTGGTTTTAAAAAATCGATTGCTCATGTAAGATAGTCAGTGGCGTAGCCAAGGGGGTTTCGGGGGTTAAAACCCTCCATTGGCCTTGAGAAAAAGTTGTTTAAAGGTTACTTATCCACTTAAATAAGAAAAAAATTGCTTGCAGTAATAATTGTTTTTCTTACTTTATTCCCTTTGTTACTTTATTCCCTGTTTATTTACTGTAATACTGTTGGGTTGGTTTCAGAAAGGGTATCCGGCCAGGCAAAAAAAACAACCGAACCCCCCATGAAAAATTCCTGGCTACGCCACTAAAGATAGTGTCATTATTTCAAATGGGCTCAAATAATTAATTAATCTGATGTACGCTAATAAAGATATAGATCTGAGCTCCTTAGTACTCACGACAGTACTTGGCATCCTCGGGAAAGCAGGACTTATCGATAATTTATAGAGTACTTGAAGAGATGCCATAAAAGGTTTGAAGTGAAGTCCAATTGAACGCCTTTAAGATATTATCTCCATTTGGCCTATTATAATAAGTAGACTTAGATGCACCTGCAACTAAGAACATTTCCCAAGGAATGTTTGAATAGAATGCACTGTACTACAAGGAGATTGGAAATGAGATTGGTTAGGGTGACGTTCGATTAACACTTTCCGTTGTAACTGAATTCCTGTAGAGTTGCTCTGAGCGTCATTCAGCGCAACATTCGTGGATGGCTGGCCATGCGTAACTGGCAGTGGTGGAAACTCTACACCCGCGTCAAGCCTCTTCTGACCCAGGCCAGAGCTGAGGACGATATGAAGAAGCAGGGCGAGGAACTGGAAGCCGCCAAACTGGAACTGATCAAATTGGCGAAAAGGCAGAAGGAACTAGAAGAACAGAACGTGACTCTTCTCCAGCAGAAGAACGACGCGTTCTTGCAGCTGCAGGCTGAGGGCAGCACTGTTTCCGATCTCGAGGAGAAGCTTGGACTACTCGTGAACCAGAAGGGTGACCTCGAAGAAAACAACAAGGAACTGGAGGACCGAGTGAAGGAACTGGAAGGAGGTTCGGAGGAACTCATCGAAAAACAGAGGAAGTTGGACGAGAAGAACCATGAACAGAAGAAGGCTATTGAGAATCTGGAGCTGACCCTACAGAAGGCGGAACAGGACAAGCAGACCAGGGACAACCAGATCAAGACTCTGAACGAAGAACTGGCCAAACAGGACGAGGGCAACGCAAGGCTGTCGAAAGACAAGAAGCAACTTGAGGAGACGATCAAGAAGACTCAGGCTGATCTGGCGGCTGAAGAGGACAAGGTCAACCACCTCAACAAACTCAAGCAGAAGCTGGAGCAGACCATTGACGAGGTAGGCTGGTCAATTTATCTACTGGTTCTATCCAAGGAATTTTTGTCTTTGATTCATTCTACAATATCACTTAAAACTTTCTGATTTCTTGAGTTACATTTATTGCTTTTGTGTGAAGTTGTAAAAATTCAGCAAAAAACCCTGAACTTTCCAAGATTGAAATGTTGAGTACAGCTAAATCAAAGCGTATTTATTATCGCCAAAATCATGTCAAATTTCAGAAAGAGGAGAGCTTGGAACGTGAGAAGAAAGTCCGCGCTGACGTTGAGAAGGCGAAGAGGAAGTTGGAGTCGGATCTGAAGCAGACCCAGGAAGCAGTTGAGGAGTTGGACAGAATCAAACACGAACTCGAGGATAATGTTCGCAGGTAATGTTAATGCGATTCTCTTATTCGTAACACTTGCCAGTGTTGAAGATATCAGTTTTTAGAATTCGCATTGATAGCAAATATCATTATGAATTAGAAAAATTATCAGAGCGAGCACAGTGGTATTAGATGCACCCCACAGTTGCTCACCTAACATTTAATTTAGCCCTTGTGTGATAATAAAGCAACTGTAGGCCTAATTAGTTTCGTTATAAGGACAGTCTTAATTATTATGACAGAATTCTACAATTAATTTAGGTTCATATGATTGTGTGTCGATTCGTTTGTGAAGTCTTTACAAGTATGATAAGTATATGCTACTAGCTGATCTACCCGGCGTTGCCCGGGAAATTTCGATTTTTATTTCCCAGCCACCCCTGACCCCGCTCCCACGCCGCCCTTCTCACCTCGTCTTACATCGGCCCCAACCCGATCCCACTCTGGTCGCCATTCCCACCTCGCCTTCTTCCATCGGCCCCACCCGGTCCAACCACATTGAGTGCCCAGCGTTGCCCGTGACATTTAGGTTTTCGGTCCTAACCCAGCTCACACCCATCCATGTTTGCGCTATTATAGTCAGCATTTTGCGAAACCGCGTGTCAAAAGACCTGCCCTCGTCGAAAAAATGAGGTTAAAAATCTATTGGTTCGTTAAAAACCGATCGGCGAAAACTATTGCGTCTTAAATAGGCTAGTGATACATATACGGTATAGATATTAATTAACGGCACAAAGCGCTATAATTTTAAAATCGGCGCCTTCGGCGGTGACGTCATTAATGTACTGGTTTCAATCATCAATAATTATATCATCGATGGTTTCAATGTCTGTTGAAAATATGGTTGAAAGCAAATAAAATGGCGTCTTAAACACAGCGTTAGGATTGGATGGAAAATGAAATGTTTCAATCTCGGGAAACGGTAAGATTTTTGGATCGCGAAGCCCGATAGTGGTCCCCGGTGATGCTAAAAAGTATTTTTGTAAATATTGAGAAAAATCGGTCAGGTGGATAAGAAGAAAATTGGTTCATTAAAATGTAACAACTTGATTTTATAGGTTTAGATGATACATGCTTCATCATTTAAATAACTATTTGTAACAATTTGATAGGCGATTGTGAAATGCCAACTCTGATATTTAGATGCTTGCTCGCCCTTCTTTTGCTCATTAGTTTATGAGATTATTGCGAGACTATTTAATTATTGTGAACTTACGCAAGATTGTGTCGCTGCTTGTAGGAAGGATGGTGATATCAGCAATCTGAATGCCAAGCTGGAGAGCGAACAGAACCTTGTTGCTCAACTGCAGAAGAAGATCAAGGAACTTCTGGTAGGCCTAGGCGAATCTCATCTCTTGTAGAACTGAACGAAGGAAGCAGGATTAGAGCTCAAATTTATTCTGCACTCAAATCTTAATACCCACATGAAGTCGTCCGAGATTTGACGCAAGCTATTACAACGCCTTGTAATAAGCGCCTTCGTGAGGTTATTGTAAGGCGCTATATAAATGTTCATATACATACATGCATACAACGAACTATAATAGGAAATAATATAAGAATTAAAATTCAGTTGGGACACTGAACACTTGGTATGCTTGTCTGTTATTGTTTGTTACATGATTGGCCTACATGTACATGCACTTACAATTCACTAAGTTCCTCTAAATGGGGGCTGTTTATAACTCAAAAGAGCATGCTAACAACTAGAAATTTTGCCATAATTCGTTCTTCTAAAATAAGCATTATTCAGAGTAAATTCTAAGGTACGGTATTCATCAACGCTAAGAGAATATTAGCAATAACATACATGAATAGGTCTACTCAGTGTTCAAACCGATCGATTGCTGTCGTAAAAAGCTGCGATATCGTCAACTTAGGCCTATGCCTAATTATTTTCAATAAACTCATTTGATTGTTTGCTTTAAAATTATCAATTGCCGAGACAGATAAGCAACCTTTTATTGAAACTATTTGCATTGATTAACATGAACCTTATCGTAATAAGATTTCGACCGATTTTTTCCAGGCACGCATTGCTGAGTTGGAGGAGGAACTTGAAGCTGAACGCGCTTCCAGAACTAAGGTAGGCCAACATAATATTCTGATTACTTCTGAGATCCAGTTAACCTTATGCTAATTTGTCATCATTCGAAATGAGTATTGCCCGAATGAGTTTTGCTCCCAAGTAGAATACGTGTCGATAGAAAAACTAATACAATATAATTAATTAATATAATTAATAATTATAATTAATTAAGTTAATTCAATATAAACTATAGGGATTTCTTGCATAATTTATGCAGCCCAGGCCTTAAATAACATGTCACGGGCCTGACGCTATTCTATAACTTAGGCTGACTCCGTCGAGTAAAATCTCCGACTGTTTCTGCCCACTGAGACTATCAAAACCTAATCGTCATATATAAATTTTGTAGCTAGGTGACTGTATTCGTCTATTATTGACATGATAATTATTATTGTTATGTGCTTTCAGGCCGACAAGCAAAGAGTTGAGCTTCAGCGCGAACTGGACGATCTCGGCCAGCGCCTCGATGAAGCCGGTGGAGCTACTCAGGCCCAGGTATATATATATATAATACATATATATAATATATATATATAATATAAACGACTGCACTTTACGTCACTCTGGTAGTGCCAATCTCAAGCCTCGATAAAGGAGGAGGGTGGCACCAATCATCTTTAAACAACAACAAGCGGCCACTTCAGACAGTTCATTTGAGCGACAATTATAGCATAGGCTACTCGTGTATCAAATCGGTTTCATAGCAGATTTACAATTCTTGAGTTTATTTATAACGAGATTTCATGCGGACTAGATATTATAGACAACTCTGCTGTCGAAAGACGCATTTTTGGATTCGCAATTTGAGCGGATAAGTAATTTCAGAGTATGAGCAGATTTTAGATATAATTTCGTTTCGTCGGGTTACGACGGGAGATATTTCTTAATGAGAAGCTTATACGGAGTTTGCAATACTTTTTAATTTAATTTGCGCTAAATATTAATTCTTTATCGTCAAATGTTTCCAATTCAATAATCCAATCGCTCTTTCTTACCTTTCTCCCGTACTACTATGTACGTTCCATCTTCGCCGTTTCTATGTTATATGCTACCCGTCGGCAACCACGTGAACAAGGCCGTAGCTAGGGGTGTTTTGGGTGTTTGAACACCCCCCGAAATGGAAAATGTGAAAAATAATATAATGCATTTACGAGCACATAATGTAAAAACTATGAAATAAAGCCATGAAAACACCCCCCGAAATATTCCAGGGGACTAAAAAAGGTCATCTGTTTTTTAGGAAGGGAAATTGGTGAGTGAAACACCCCCCGAAATCAAATCCTGGCTACGGCCTTGCACGTGAACTACGATCTTGACAGCAAGTTACATATCTGTACATCTTTATCCTCAGCTCGATGTGAACAAGAAACGCGAGGCTGAGCTTCAGAAGTTGCGTCGTGACCTTGAGGAATCCCACATCCAGGGAGAAGCCCAGGCGTCCGCTCTTCGCAAGAAGCAACAGGATTCGGTTAACGAACTCTCGGAACAACTCGACCAACAAGTTAAAGCCAAGCAGAGGTAAGTCTCAGAGACAAATAATTTACTAATGATATGTATTGATCAACTTCAGCGAGAACTTTTTAAATTCGTGATTCCTATTATTGCGGATTCGTAACCGATGGCGTTTGACAGAAGTGTTGATATTGAATCACATGATTAGCCTAGCATGTTGATTCTCTGTAATCGTTCCTGAGATGTGAAATGGGAAGCTACATTATAATAGTTGGCAGCCATTTGACCAAAGTCGATTTGACAAACACAGAACAATAAACAAATATATAAATAGAATTACATATTCTATGCATACATTTATGGTTTTTTCAGGTCAATATGGGGTTTATATATTTGGGTGAATATGTATGTTAACATAATTATATATGGATATAAATTATAAGAAACGCACCGATTTAGTAGATAGAGGCCTGCCTTGAATTTTGAATAGTTCAGACCAGATGCGTGAACAAATGACTTTATGACCAAATGACTTTATGACCAAATGACTTTATGACCAAATGACTTTATGACCAAATGACTTTATGACCAAATGACTTTATAACTGCACCTTTTTGTAGAATTGAGAAAGAGAAGAGCCTGCTGAAGTCTGAATTGGACGACCTACGAGGACAGATCGATCACCTCACAAAAGGAAAGGTGAGATAAACAAACTCGAGTTTCTCTGTGATAAATTTCTTACGATCAAACTACAAGATAACCCTAACCCTAACCCTAACCCTAAACATCTAATGCATTTTTATTTTCATGCCATTTTACATGTAGGTTGGTCCTGCGTGGATGAGAGTCCCTCTTGGTTTGAAATCATGTAACGTGCTGTTAAATATTTTTGGAAAATCTGAATTTCAATTCTTTTTTAATTCGCAACCCGTTCATTCAGACTGTCACCTATTATTATAAGCTGGAATTATTTCTCTAGTAACTATGGCCATAACTATCGTGTAATCTCTTGAAGGAAAACTAAACATTCGACGAAACTAACCTAAAGGGCTAAATACCATCGATATCATATTCAGTCCAGGGGCGGATCCAGGGGGGGCCAATCCGGCCATGGCCCCCCCATTTAAAAATTGCATGGAACGTGGCCCCCCATTTGGTTTCAAAAACATGTAGTGGGAGAGAAAAACAGGACATCTGGCCCCCCTATTAGAAAATCGTACGGGACGTGGCCCCCCGTTCGGAAATGGCATCTCCTTTTCCCGAAAAATTGGTTGATGACTAAAAAAAAAAAAAAAAAAAAGGTCATCAACTTTTTTTTTTTGGCGGATAAGTTGGTATCTTTTTCCCGGAAAATTTGGTCGATGACTAAAAATTTTTTCTACTGTCTCACAATACCAAAAATTTTGGCCCCCCCTTCGAAAATTCCTGTATCCGCCCTTGATTCAGTCAGCCTAATATACTTCTGTTTGGATGTCGATTTTGAGTTGTTAACTTTACCGATTTACCTTCTTTCGTAGAGCAACGCCGATAAGCTGAGCAAGCAGTTGGAAGGTCAACTGGCCGAGCTGAACGCCAAGCTGGACCAGGCTCAACGCGAGATCCAGGAGCTGAACGCAGCCAAGAGCCGAGCCCTAGCGGAGAACGCCGACCTGCTGCACAAGCTGGAGGAGGCCGAGAGCCTGCTGAACCAGCTGACGAAGGCAAAGCAGGCGCAGGGCAAGAGTCTTGAGGAAGCGAAAGCCGCCCTTGAGGAGGAGAGCCGCCTCAGGACGAAGCTGCAGAGCGAGAGCCGTAATCTCCAGGGCGACCTCGATCAACTTCGCGAGCAGCTCGAGGAGGAACAGAGTGGCCGCGCTGACCTTCAGCGTCTTGTCCAGAAGGCGAACAGCGAGGCTGCCGTCTGGAAGCAGAAACTGGAAAGCGGAGAGGGTGGAGTTCGTTCCGAGGAACTGGATGAACTTAAGCGCAAGCTGAATGCCAAACTGCAGGACACGGAGAGTCAACTGGAGGCCGCTTTGTCGAAGGCTTCGAGTCTGGAGAAGGCCAATGGACGTCTGAGGGGAGAACTTGAAGACCTCTCCATCGAAGTCGAAAGGGTGAGTTGCAGAGACTTTTCCACCGGCTTCTCTTTCATATTCTGTAAAGACCAGATGTTGTAGAGTTGAAGACCGAACTGCTTAAGAGACAGCAGCATAGTTAGAAATAGTTTTAGTTGATTATGTTCAGTCGTAGCGTAGTTTATAACCATGAACAAAGTCATGCAACATTCTCACAATAAGCTTGCTTTTGATATCAGCTCTAGATAGGGTTAGATCGTGTGACCTGGATCGAATATTGCATGGTGTTACTTTATTGGGGGGGGGAGCGAGGAATGGAGATACAATTGAAATTTTTTGGGGCAAAAGAATCACCTCTAGGTAGGGTTGGATCACGTGACCTACCATGGGTAGGAAATTGTATGGAGTGACCTTATGGGAAGGTAGGAGTGGAGATTGGAGAGACTGTTTAGATTTTCAATGACTATTTATGATTGATGTTGTTACTGCATTTCATGAACCATGCCTATGTTGATTCTGTGTCTACTTGCAGACCACTTCAGTGGCCAACCAGGCCGAGAAGAGACAGCGCGGATTCGACAAGGTCGTTGACGAATGGAAGCGCAAGGTGGCTGACCTCCAGGCGGAACTGGATAGGGCACAGAAGGAATCACGCACCACAGCCGCCGAAGTCTACAGACTGAGAGCTCAACTGGAAGAATCAACGGACGCCATCGAAGCTGTCAGACGCGAGAACAAGAATCTCTCAGGTAACATTAGACGCAAATCATTGAAAATTTGTAGAGACATGAGGCTCCTTTGTAGAGGAAACTTTTAAGGTTTACTGGATTGATCCAAACAAGGAACACACTTGGAATTTATTGGCTAATGTAAAGCTGTAAGAAATTATGTAGGATTGATGCTGATTGTGTGTAGCCTAATTTTCATGCCGAATGTATTAAAAGGCCCAATGGTCTGGAATGGGTTTCCTTTAGAGTTGCACCTACACAATTCAACCGGAATCCTTCCTCATTAAATTTGGAACTGTTCTTTCTGGGTGCGCTGGAGTCAGGAGCGCCTCTGAGTAGCCTCCTTGAAGGGGCGCTATATAAGTTTCTGTTTCCAAATGAATGAATGAACGAAATGGGAAATGATCTGCTTTGGGTAGTTAACAACATAACATAACATAACATTTTATTCGGCAACCAATAATATTCGTAACATTTCATAATTATAACAGAGTGTAGCAAACATGTTGGCATGCCCAGGAGACCCAAAAGGGACCGAAGATCCCGCTAGCCAGGGCCACCTGAGAGCGTTGGAAGAAACAGATGAGAAATACGGCCGAATTGAAATGAATAACACAAAAACTTAACTAGTATACATGCATATATATATACATATATATACACATATATATACAAACGAAAAGTAAGTAAATTAGAGAAAATAGTCAGTAACATACACAAACACGAGTGCACACTCCCATTTTAAACTGATCACATTTCCCACAAAATTGGACTTATTCTCCTTGTTGGATATAAACAGAAAACTCACGTTTGAATAGATGAAAAGATGGCAGGGACCGGATATTAAGAGGAATACTGTTCCAGGTTCTTGGCCCGATACATTTAATAGATGTAAGCTTAGTATTAGTACGGGCAAATGGAGAACAAAAAAAGTTAGCATTTCTCAAGCAACGATCTTGAACATTGGTATTAAGTTGAAAATAGTCTCTAAAGGTTAACGGTAATTGATTATGAATATAACGGTACATAAATGTCCCTATTTGCAATCGCCTTATCTGATCTGGCTTTAGTATTTTCAATTCAAGGAATACTGCTTTTGTGTGGGCTCCATAAGGGATTTTAGCCACAAATCTTATAGCTCGTTTTTGGAGGACAACGAGTTTAGCAAGATTAGACTTATACGCAGAGGCCCATACAATATTGCAGTAAGATAAGTATGGATGTATGAGTGTATAGTAGAGTGAAGTTCTGATCTGTGGTGAGAAGATTCTAGATATGCGAGAGAGAATGCCTAGGTTTTTGGCTATTTTTGTTGAGATGCTGGATATGTGTTCTTTCCAGGACAAGTGCTGGTCGACGTAGACTCCTAAAAATTTCGAAGATTGCACTTGAGTGATAGGGGTTCCGAGTATACATAGGGTTGGACATGCTGCTGGAAGTGATTTTTTATGGGACCTAAAGATGATGTAATTGGTTTTATCTAGGTTAAGGGTTAACTTGTTTGCGCGAAACCATTCTGCTACGTTTTCTAAATCGGAGTTCGTATGATTAATTAATGTTTCGATTGAGGAATTAGAATTAAAAATATTAGTATCGTCTGCAAACAATAAAAAATAAAGATTAGGGGCTACATTCGGGAGGTCGTTAATGTACAAAATAAACAGCAGCGGGCCTAGAATAGAGCCTTGAGGAACACCGTATTTAATTGCTTTTAGAGGAGACTTGCTATCATTACAGCTAACTAGTTGCATTCTATTTTCCAAATAACTTTCGAACCATTTTAGTTGGGTGTTTCGAATCCCATAGATGGATAGCTTTTTTAGCAGTATGCCATGATCGATAGTATCAAATGCTTTCGCCAAATCGATAAAAATTCCTATAGAGTATTGGTTTTTATCCATTGCGTCTGAAATTTTATCTTGCATATTTATTAGAGGCATGAATGTTGAATGGCCAGCTTGAAAACCATGTTGAGAGGTAAAAAGAATATTGGTCTTAGCAATGTACTTATTGAGGCGGTCCTGCATGGCCTTTTCAAAAAACTTTGAGAAGAAAGGTAGAACAGATATGGGCCGATAGTTGCAAACTTCGTCTCTTGGCCCTTTTTTAAAAATGGGAACCACCTTTGCTAATTTTAGAGATTGTGGGTATATACCAGTTTTAAAAGAACAGTTTATAATTTCTACTAGTGGATGGATGATGCTCGGTAGGGTTGGTAAGGCTATAACAGGGCCTATATCGTCAACTCCTTTAGCATGAGATGGATGAATAGTGTTGCTTAGTTGCAACAGTTCCTCTTTCGTTATTTCCGTGAGTCCAAAGGAATCTAATTTTGAGGGGGTCATATATTGTTCAAAGGTAGAGTTGGAACTTGGAATATTTTTAGCCAATGAATGGGCAATACCTGTAAAGTAATTATTGAATTCCGTTGCTATTTTTAACGGGTCCGTGGTAGATACATGTATATCATTTATTTTTAGCGAAATAATATCTCTGTCGCTCCCATTTGTGCTCCCAATCAAATGTTTGAGAATTTTCCACGTTTCCTTGAGATTATTGCTGTGCCTAGAAAATTCAGCTGCAAAATAATTTGATTCGGCCTGTAGTCGGATCGATTTGAATTTGTTCCTATAAGAGACAAAAATGTTCTTGTTATGCAGGGTTGGGTGTTTGATAAATTTTTGGTACAATTTTGATTTCTTTTTGCATGAGGCAAGTAGGCCTCGAGACATCCACGGGTTTTTAGGGGAATTTCTTCTATTAGTTTTATTTAGACAAATAGGAAATGCTTTGTCGTATTCCTGTTTAAATTCGTTGAGAAAGGTGTCATAGGCCCTGTTCGTATCTAGATCATGGCAGGCAGCCAAAACTGGTGACCAGTTTATTTTTGCTATAGAGTTCTGGAAGGTGGATAGGGATCCCTGGGTGATTAACCTGAGGGTTCGAGGCTAGTTGAGGTTAGATATGAAATTTTAGCCCAGTGTTTGTTGTTGCTAACTCCAGACGAAATCCACGATCTCACCGACCAGCTGGGCGAGGGAGGCAAGAGCGTTCATGAAGCGGATAAGATCAGACGACGATTGGAACTGGAAAAGGAAGAGCTCCAGGCTGCATTGGAGGAGGCTGAAGCAGCACTTGAACAGGAGGAAGCGAAGGTCCAGCGATCCGCGTTGGAACTGACTACCATTCGGCAAGACATCGATCGCCGCCTGGCGGAGAAGGAAGAAGAATTCGACAGCACTCGGTCAGTTAGTTAACTAAATCTATCACTTACTTTTGGCATCAATTGTTATGGTTTGGTTCGGTAAGATCTGGAGCGCCTCTGAGGAATTTTACTTGAAGTGAAGGCGCTGAATAAATTCATGGTTACGATTATTTGAATCTTTTTCAGATGCTACGTTGTAGAGTGAGGAAGAACTAGGTTATGGTCGATCGTGTCAAAAGCAGCAGACGTGTCAAGAAGACAGAGTAAAGAAACTGAACAATGACTAACGACGGGGAAAAGTGTTAAGAAACGAAGCGGATCACTTAGTAAACGATAAGATTTTAATAAGATTAATCGCAACGATACAGAACTGAAACTGGCCGTCTTGCTGCCATTACCGGAAAGGAAAAAACAAAACGCGAGAAAGAAGAACCGACGACTACATAATGTTAGATTAATCATAGTCGTTATATAGCGCTAGATCTATAAAGTCCAACAAAAAGCTTAGAGTATAGTGATATAATTATAGATATAAAAATCAGAACTATTAGACAATCATGTGTATTAAATAGGCCTATATACTTTTTTATATAGTCATCCGAAAATTTCATGGGTCACAAGTCCAATGCAGATGCGGTGGACCAACGTGGAAACCAAACAAATGTTTCTGTGATTGGAATGTGTACATAACTTTTTATGCATATGTCACCTTCTGAATGCTCATGACTTTGCTTTTGGTGGTGAATGACCTGAGTTTGTTCTGGTGTGCTATTTAGTAAGAACCACCAGCGTGCCCTCGAATCAATGCAAGCCAGCCTCGAGGCTGAAGCCCGTGGAAAAGCCGACGCCCTTCGCAGCAAGAAGAAGTTGGAACAGGACATCAACGAACTGGAGGTTGCCTTGGATGGAGCGAACAGAGGACGCGCAGAGGCCGAGAAAAACATCAAGAAGTTCCAGCAACAAGTCAAGGAACTTTCGGAAGCCATCGAAACGGAACAACACCAACGCGAGGAGTACCGCGAGCAGTTCCAATCTGCTGAACGTCGTGCCATTGTGATCGCTGGAGAAGTGGAGGAGCTGAGAACCCAGCTGGAATCTGCTGAGCGTGCTCGCAAGGCAGCTGAGAGCGAGTTGCATGAAGCGTCCGATCGTGTGTCAGAAATCACTTCCCAAGCGTCTTCGTTGGCCGCTCACAAGAGGAAACTGGAAAACGAGCTGCTCGCAACACAGGTTAGAATATTTATTGATTTCAATTAATTTTAATTACCTACTATACAATATTTGTTTGTCTCTTAGTGATTAGCCAGATGCCAATACTTTCATAGATAAAATGCTTGACCTAACACTCGGAGCCCCGTGACAAATCTATTTAAATAGTAAACAATTTATACTTGCCTTCCTTGGAATCTATCCTTTATTATTTTAGCCCTTTCTAACCACAACGAAATCTGATCTTTCGTTCTGATCTGATGTTATTGATCACAAAATATTAAGCTCTAAAAGGACTAACGTGTTGTTGTAAAGTTAAGCGAAGGGTACCAGCTTCTCAATGAAAAATGAATTTCACTTTAGTCTGTAGATATTGTTTTTACCCTAAATTCTTTGTTTTCAAAGTAATTGTAATTTCGATCACTTAGACCGACTTCGAAGACTTGTCGAACGAACTGAAATCGTCCGAGGAAGCCTCGAAGAAGGCCGCCGCCGACGCAGCACGCCTCGCCGAAGAACTTCGCCACGAGCAAGATCACTCGGGCTCCATCGAGAAACTGCGCCGCTCCCTTGAGGCTCAGGTCAAGGAACTCCAGGCCCGCCTGGACGAAGCCGAGGCCTCCGCTCTGAAGGGAGGAAAGAAGATCATCCAGAAACTTGAATCGCGCGTCCGAGAATTGGAAGTGGAATTGGAAAGCGAACTGCGACGCTACACGGAGACGGAGAAGAACTTGCGCAAACAGGATCGCCGTCTGAAGGAGATCTCCGCATCTTGGGACGAGGATAAGAAGTCTCACGAAAGATCAGCGTCTCATATTGACTCGCTTCAGCAGAAGATCAAGACCTTCAAGCGACAAGTCGAGGAAGCCGTAAGTCTTTGGTTGTAGAATGTGAAGCCCTATAATATTATTTATCGTTAGAGTCAACTTCTAAATTTTAACTGTTGACTCATTTCATTTGGTCAAAGTGATTTTAATATATTGCAACAACTTTCCTGGTGATAATAATTTATTATTTCGATTGAAACTATTTATAAATCAATTGAGTGATCTATAAGTTATTTACGGTCTTGAAAACGATTTATTTGTTGAGCTAAATGTTTTGTTGTTTCATGTAATAACAGGAGGAAGTGGCTGCTATCAACTTGGCCAAATACCGTAAAGTCCAGCATGACTTGGAAGAGAGCGAGGAAAGAGCTGACCAGGCCGAGAACGCCATCTCGAGACTGAGAGCCAAGCAACGCAGCTCTGTGTCTGTGACTAAAAGCGCAGGACCGGTCAGTAAACCTACTTGTATTATTTTGAAACGGGGCAAGCCAACAGCATTTCTATAATTCTGAAATAATTGTATAATGTTCTGATAATAATTGTTTTATAAGATAGTGAATAGGATGCTCTTAAAGATGAAAATTGCTTTAAATTTAAACATCTTTCTGGACTCTTACATAGATATAGTTATGTTAACCAATATCTAGCAAAGAAACATAATTTAGTCGATATGAAGACCAGACTCTTATTGTCGGTACTTTCTTAGTGTAATGTTCTTAGTGTAATATTTTAGTGTAATGTTCTTAGTGTAATGTTCTTAGTGTAATGCTTTTAGTGTAATGTTCTTAGTGTAATGTTCTTAGTGTAACGTTCTTAGTGTAATGTTCTTAGTGTAATGTTCTTAGTGTAATGTTCTTAGTGTAACGTTCCGATGCATTTAGAATGCAATTAAACAAATTCTATGACGCCTAACGTAACCGTTTACTTGTTTCGTATATTTTAGGGCATCACCATCAAAGAAACGAGAACATCAGGTGGGTGCATTACCGGCGAGTTTGGTTCCGATCCTTTTATTTTGATCTTTAAAAAGTTCATTCGCAGCATTCTCATTGTGTGGCTCAATTGTTGTCCTCATAGGTTAACGAATAATCTGTATAACACAGCACATAATATTATTATTATCTGGTCTGAATTTTACTCAAACTACTTTTTTATGCTACTTCTGTATTAACTTTCTAATTGATCCACTCACCTGTTCTCTGTCTCGGTCTCTGTGTCTCTGAATGTCTTCGTTTGTCTCTTTGAATGTCCTCGTTTGTATCTTTGAATGCCCTCGTCTGCCTCAGGCTAAATCGACACACAACCAGTTTTGCAATCAGTCAGCTTCTGCACGTGTTTGTTCTTTCATCTGGTTCTGTAGAATCGAGCTCGGAAGGCCACGGCCGCAGATTCTAAGCCAGACGAAATGAGTCAATAACTACGGTTATCTAAGGTATGCTTTTATCTCAGTTAGCAAGTCACTTAGATTATTTGTGCTAAACCATAAATTAAATCTCTGATTAGTATGATTACGACAAGGGCGACGATGATGAAATGCTGCTGCTGCTGCTGAACTGATGATGATGATTTGATTATCATGATGATATTTAATATGTGATGATAATGAAGTGGGAATGACGATGTTGGTGAAACTGTTGGCGTGATGATTGTGACGAAAACTGAACCAAGCGAGAACACGTAATGTAATACAAAATGTAATGTAAATGTTAATCTCCTAAATTTATCAACGCCACACAAAAATCATGTAGGGAAGACCAACTAAAACTGGCGCTACATGTACATCAAATCAGGTCCTCAATAGCGAGATTGCATCTATGCAGACCAAGCATTAAAATACCGACCACCATCCGTTTTTAAATCATCATCCAACTCTTATTTTTTAGCTATTGAATTCAAGAACACTTTCAAAAAATCGCGTTTTAACACAGTAACCGGGTCGACCTATTATTTTAATTTAATCAATACTCACACAAAGTGGTGCGAGGAAGAATAGTGGTGAGCGAGCGCGTTGGAGCGTCACCTCTAAGTTGGAGAAATTCCGAATTCAGGGCAGAAGAATGTTCTCAGACTTCCAGTTCAATAGATTATGTGCCGAACCCGGCTACATACGAATGTAATTAACACATTAACGTACATATACTGTGGAGCACAGTACGCATGAGAACAGTACACGTGAGAACAGTACACGTGAGAACAGTACACGTGAAAACAGTACACGTGAGAACAGTAAAGAATAGTTGATGAAGTGTATTCTACCGTCATCAGCGTTGATGGGAAGATTAGAAGGGAGGACAAAGACAGACAGACAGACAGACAGACAGACAGACAGACAGACAGACCCCAACTTATTACTTGTACTCTAACATAATCTTTGTAGTGTACCATAAGCTTATATGGTGTACTCTATATTGTAATCTCTAGTACTGCACTCTACAATAATCTTTTTACTTACTTAATCTACCCTAATCTTATTTATGTATCCTACTGTGCACTAATTTTATGTAGGCCTACCTCATTCTACAATAATTTGATGTAGGCCTACTATTCTGTACCATAATCATATGTAGGCTACCGGGTACTCTACTCTCCTCTAGTCTTATTTGCGTGTTGTACTATTTAATTAGCGAAGTGTATTCTACCGTCATCTTATTTACTGAACACTACTGTGATCCTGCATCATAAACTGTTTTTCATCGTAATCTTATGTACTACACTTTACCGTAATCTTATGTGCTATACTTTACCGTAATCTTATGTGCTATACTTTACCGTAATCTTATGTACTACACTTTACCGTAATCTTATGTGCTATACTTTACCGTAATCTTATGTACTGTACTTTATCGTAATCTTATGTACTAGGCCTATAATACTTTACCGCAATCTTATGTACTACACTTTACCGTAATCTTATGTACTGTACTTTACCGCAATCTTATGTACTATACTTTACTGTAATCTTATGTACTGTACTTTACCGTAATCTTCTGTACTGTACTGTACTCTACCCTAATAATATATGTGTACTGTGCTCCACCGTCGGCTTATTTATATTTTCTGCGGAACTACCGTTGTCTGCTGCGCTCTATATACTGTAGTCCAGACCAAGTGATTATTCTAACTAGACTCATAGTTATCGCAGTCTTAAAACCCAAATTTATCAAACGCTAAGGCTGAACGAAGGGCACCAGCTTAATCACGAGCGTCGTATCACGCCGGGTTAGTAGAGAGATTCCAATGGAGATCGGAGTCCGGTTGTCAGAAAAAGACGAGACAGAGCCGCAAAATAATAGTCTACGAATAAAAATAGTAGGGTAGCTGGGAATGACAAAATGTTACCTTGTGATATAACATCTGGTGGCTCCGTCTGTATGGCATCGATGAGATGGTAGTTCCTGCTTTCCATGAACGATGGTTGGTCACTTCAGAGGTCATACGAAGGACAAACGAGCGGTGGATATGAAGGTAAAATTACCGACGCCATTTTCCAACGGTCTCGCTGTGTTCCTGACCTATAAAAAGTAGGGTAACTGGGAATGACAACAAACATCAGAGGATGATGATGACGACGAAGAAAAACAGCTCTGTAATATTATACAATGGACATGTTGAAAGCTATAGCATTCCAACAATCGTGTGCTCCGATTACAGGCAGGATATACTGCAGTGGTGCTCTTCAGTACCGTAATGTGAGAAGACATAACGGGTTATTAATAGGCCTAAATAAGGCGCTACAGAAATTCTAAGATGGGTCTGAGAATCGTTTGCCTTTAGGCTTCGAATCTCTTTCTTCTGAAGCGATGATTTGCTGTTTAGCTATATAATGATGATTATGGGAAAGATTTGCTTCGTTCTTGGATTATTGTGGATATCGTGCAAACAAAAATCCCTCAACACGTCACTGAGGATTATGATTAGCGTTGATTAATTACCTGACCGTAGTCCTTAGACCTTAGTCCTTAGATCTTAGTCCCTAGACCTTGGTCCTTAGTCCTTACACCGTAGTCCTTAGACCTCAGTCCTTAGACCTTAGTTCTTAAACCTTAGTCCTTAGATAGTAGTCCTTAGACCTTAGTCCTTAGACCGTAGTCCTTAGACCTTAGTCCTTATATCTTAGTCCTTAGACCTTAGTTCTTAGACCTTAGTCCTTAGACCTTAGACCTTAGTCCTTTCCGCGCAGGGCTGCACATCGGGCAACGCAGTGTCTCTATTGTCCTCTGTCCATTGTCATCTCCGCAGCGTTCTCCCACGTTTATAGTGGTCTCTAATAAAAGGACGATTGCCTAACATAACCTCATCTTATCTTTTCTTGTCTTAACTTACCTATACATAGATAAATTTAACATAAACTTACCTGTATACTTACCTTAAAATTCTCTACCATACATCATCTAAGTATCGATTATTTGTATAAATTGGCTCTTCTCTTTAGAATGCGCTCTCTCCTTCTGTTCGCTCTACAATTCTATTTGGCAGTCTCTCTTCTGCCTTGTCTCTTCTCAAAACCTGCTTCTTCTAGCGGGGCCTTGTGCCGTTGGAGCGCTTCTGAACGGTTCACCCAACTAGTTGCGCTTTATAACTGCTTAAATACAATACGATACCTTATCTTAACTTACCTAACTTGACTTTATTTAACCGCACATTGCCTAACTTACCTTAAAGTTGCCTACCATATCTCATCTTATCTTATCCTAACTTATCTAACCATACGTTATCTAACCGTATCTTACCTAACCATATCTTAACGTACTCTAGCATATCTGCCGTTACCTCAGTCTGCCTTACGCCACCTCGTCCCTACCTAACCTCACCTTACTATGTACCTTAACTAAACTTACCATACCTTACCTAGCCTTAGCTTATCCTATCTTACCGTAACATGTCTAATATTGTCTTACATGACCGCGTATACAGCATCATCTGACCTTGTCTTTCCTCGCTCCATTTTACCACACCTAAGCGTATACCATACTTTACTAGCTTTGATTCACTTACCCAAACCTTACCGTAACACTGTACTCTAGTCTAATCTTATTTACGTGCAGGTTCTCTACCCTAATCATATTCATATACTATACTCTACCCTAATCATATTTATATACTATACTCTACCCTAATCATATTTATATACTATACTCTATATATATATACTATTTTGCTCCTCCACCCTACTCATATTTATATACTGTACTCTACCCTAATCATATTCATATACTGTACTACTGACTCTACCCTAATCATATTTATTTTGTGGCCTTCTGTACTCTTTCCCAATCTTATGAGCCTCACTCTATCATAATCTTATGTACTCTCCTCTAATCTTATGTACTCTCCTCTCCCCTAATCTTATTTATGCACTCCACTACACCCTAATCTTATTTACGTGCTGTACTTTGCCTCAATCTTATGTAGGTGTACACGTAGGCTACTGTATTTGACCCTAATCGTTTGTGCCTCACTCTACCATAATTTTTATACTCTTCTCTCCCCTAATCTTATATATGTACTCTTCTATACCTTAATCTTATTTACGTACGGTACTTTGCTCTAATCTTATGTGTCTCACTCTACCATTATCCAATGTACTCTCACCTCCTCTAATCTTATTAATGTAGCCTAATCTACCTTGTCTTGCCTTTGCTCATCCAAAGTTTTCGCATCTTGGATGTTCTTATAGCAACCATTTTACAATAGGCTAACCACCTAAAATTCCTCAATAATAATTGTCTTATCTTTTTTCTGAAACAGAATATCTCGATGACTCGTCGATGAAACGAACCACGACCTTAAGGACGGAACACGTCGGCCGAACGAAAAGAAGCTCAACTAGCTCTGCTTTGACCTTTGACTTTCCAAATCGATCATTATAATTATTAACTATAGCCTGTAGCACAGTGTATTAAACGGTCTTTTTAGTCTACAAGAACGGTCTACATATAATTAGTCGTCTGTCGATCTGAAATTTTCTTGTGATGGAACAGTAATTGACAAAAGTTCTTCGTTTGGTCCATAGTCTATAATTGTAGCTAATCTCCTGTACATTAGTAACATCTACTACAACTTCGTCGTCGTTTTTCAAAGCGATTTCTTTCGCTTTCTTCCGAATCTGATTTAGTCGTCATGTTTGTTAGATGCACAATATCACTGGGAACATTTACTGCCTGCATAAACGTGTGAAAGTATTCGATTTCACGTATTTAGCAATAAAGTTTTTAGCAGTTTTTGGTGTCTCTATTTAATCAAGCCTCTTCTTACTCTTCCCCTTCCTCTTCCTTTTCTTTCTATTCTATTCTTCTCCTTCTTCTTCATCGTCTCCTTTTTTCTCTTCTTCGTCTTCCACTTCTTCTTTGTTCTTCTTATAATTATTGTTTTTCTTTATTTTTTCTTTTTCTTCTTCTTCATTGTCGTCTTCCTCTTTTCCTCTTCTTCTTTTCCCCCTTGTTATTGTTCTTAAGCTTCTTCTTACTCCTCCTCCTCCTCCTCCTCCTCCTCCTCCTCCTCCTCCTCCTCCTCATCATCATCTTCTTCTTCTTCCGCTTCTTCTTCTTCTTCTTCTTCTTCTTCTTCTTCTGCTTCTTCTTCTTCTTCTTCTTCTTCTTCTTCTTCTTCTTATGCTCCTCCTCTTCTTTTTATTCTTCTTCTTCTTCTTCCTCTTCCTCCTTCTCATCTTCTTCCTGTTCTTCCTCTTCTTATTCGTCTAATTATTATTCCTCTTTCTCCTCCTCCTCCTCTTCTTCTTCGTCTTCTTCTACTTCTTCCTTTTCCTCGTCTTTTTCTTCATCTTCTTATTATTATTCTTAGGACCCATAAACCCCACATACATGTATGGAGCCCGTACATTGTGCGTACAAGTCCCATATAATGACCACTACCCTATAGTCAGCGATTTATTGATCTAACAGAACATTATAGTCAAATATTGACATATTCAATTCATAGTCCCAACGAATGAATAAATGAATGAATGAATGAACGAACGAACGAATGAACGAATGAATGAACGAATGAATGAATGAACGAGCAAACGAACGAGCGAAGGAATGAATGAATGAATGTTCAAAAATGTGCACATTAGGGTGATTCACGTCACAATGGGGAAAAAATTATTTTTGATTTTTGGCCGACATAGTAGATAATTTTGTTTCTTTGATCTTATTCAACACTGCAACCAAATTTCACTGTAATATATCAATGTTTACTGGGTGCTCAATGCCCCTGAAATATTACATGGGACATACATGAAGAAAGCAATGCACCTGCCATTGACAAGACCTGGAATACAGCAATTTTTATTAGATAAAGCTACAATCCTGAAAGTAAGACTTATGTACACTGCACATGATGGAGACCTGAGTTCCGCAAATTATGGTCCCTTATAGTTACCAACAGAATAAAACGATGGTTAGCACACAATGCATTCACGATAGTCTGTAGGTTAGGCTATTATCCTACCCTAGAATGGATTTGATGGAAATTCCGGTTGAAGCACATATAGAGGGCGACTTAGGCAGAGTGTTAGCGGAACATAGGTAGGCTATCTCAACCTTTCCTCATGATACAACGGGATTCGAATTCCGAACGAACGCTGCAAATGTACAGTGCACGCGCTTTTCAATCGGCCAATTATTAGCCTATATAATAATTTCTTTATTCAACAATTCGGTTGACAGACCGCAGCCGGTTACAGTGTACAATTATGCAATTTAAACAATTCACACGAACGGAGATCACAGAATACATAAATCTTAACTATAGGCTACTAACTGAGCAGACAGCATGCAATACATGGCGCTAATACATACATGTATGTACATAAACTTATGTTTGTATGTATCTGGACACCTACTAACTTACAAAGGTCGTCAATATGATTATAGGATGTTGAATGTCACTGAGACAGAAAGTCAATAGCATTCATCCGGTAAAACAAAGCGCAAACGCGATGGAAGAGTCGCCAATGGTGCGCACACGCACACACGTAGTACCAGACCATGACACCCATGCATGGATTCATAAGGACTACAACTGGAAGACGAAACAACGAATCAGCGATTGACGGCTTGAAGTGTGCTACCAACTATCGCAAACCATAATATGTTTGAACACGATGACTCTCTCTATCACACGTTGCATCTTTTCTGCCTCATTTCAAACTGCCTGCCCCCAATTCATTTCTAAGCTGATGAGGTTTAAGCTAGTTTTAGTTTGAATGTTTTTATTTGTTCAGTTTTAACTTTAATTTTAGTTTTAGTTTTAGTGTCCGTTTTGCTTTAGCTTCAATCTTAGTTATATAGACCAGGGGTTCTCAAACTTTATTTTTATTGTACCCCCAAGTAAAAATATCGAATGATGGCGTACCCCCAGCAGTTCAGAAACAAAATGCCATTGCAATGTCCTCTTGCAGTGACAACTAAAAGTCCATTTAATCATTGGTGACATCGTTTATTAGAGTCTAGGTCTAAGTTCCTAAAAAGGGGGCAAAGTCTAGTTTTGAATCATATAATCTTATCAACAATAATTTTAAAGTGAATTTTTTTTCTATAACCCTGTAAGAAAGATGAAAGAGCAAACCTATAGTGCTGTGCACAGGCTCGTTCTGCAGACTAGCACAGATTTACAATATCTGGTTTAATATTTGTCAATTTCAAACGCAACTTTACCCCATGTTTGTTTCTTATAGCAAGAATAGTCAACAGTTTCTCCCAGATATGACGTGCTGAAAGGAATCACAACATTTAAAGCTCGACCAAAAATTAATCATTTGGCCAATTCAGCTCTCAGCTATTTTAGCTCTATATTAATAATAGTCTGAGATATTCTGGCTTTCGTACTTTCAACCATTTATACATTAGGCTCATTTGTTTCAAAATTATAGTAATATGCCTAGACATAAATATGTTCCATGCACTGCATTGTATGTGAGTTTATTTAGGCTATATGCTGTGAAAGAAAGAAATGACGATGCTATATGTTGCGAAGTTAAAATCATTGCTAATCAAAGAAACTTGGACACAAAGTCCATAAAGTCAAAGAAAATTTATATTTCTGGAATTTTTCGCGTACCCCTTACCGGCGTCCAGCGTACCCCTGGGGGTACGCGTACCACAGTTTGAGAACCTCTGATATAGACCCAGAATTAGGCTATAGATAACCGGCCCGGCTTTTAATGGGAGTCCATCATATTGGCTACAAAAAATACTGCTCCAAATCATGGGCGCCCGCCCATAGAGGCAAGAGGAGCACCCACCCCCTGGAAAGTAGACTTTTATTTTTGGACTACTATTATTTGGATGTGGACAAATTTCTTCGCACTAAACAACTAATGACACCAATTATAAACAAAGTGGAACTGAGAAATTTAACGTTGGAAACCCCTTTTAAAAAGACCCATGTTTTTAGTTTTCTGCTTTGCATTTTCCAGGTTCTAACTAAAAAATTCAACCTCGGCTATCGTGTTTTGCCCCGTCTGCAAAAATTTCTGCGGGCGCCTTTGCTCCAAATATGAACTCGTGTTTGGCTACTGAATCTCTGCTTGGTGATTCACTGAATGATTTATTTGATCCCATGATTCATCATAATATTATGCAATCTAGGCCTACTGTTGTGCTTTGATTGTTGATGGTCTCAACTCGTACGGTATAAATGAAGTTGGTCTAAGTAGAATACAGAAGTCAATAACTTAGAAAAGCAAGTTATCTTTGCGTTGCTGCGAAGATTCGTCTTTGAATCTAAGCTCAACGCATTGCGTAGACGTAAAAAAACTGGAAAGATATAGCACTAAACAGCATTGCTAAACTTGGCGAGTTTAGAATGAAAACCGATTAAGACTAATTGACAATTTTCCGTTGTCGCGCAGTACTCGTCGGCATAAAAGAATATGACAAAGAGGAAACATCTGGTTGTCTCTAGGGCTCGATCTTCCACAGTGCTACATAGAAGCTTTGCTATGGTTGGTCCGTCTTTCTGGAATAAGTTACCTATTAGTCTCCGCAATGAACTTCTTTGTCTTTCTTTGCCCCTTTTCCGCAAGCGTTTGAAAACCATTCTCTTTGATTGTAGTTTGGTGTCAGGTTGGGAGCGCCTCTGAGGAGTTCTCTTGAAGTGGCGCTATATAAATGTACGATTACAATTACAATTACAATCAAGTACTAAGCCCATTCATGAACGGTTTAGAAGAAAGTTCGGAGAGAAATGGGGCATCCATCCTTGATCTATTGATCTACATGGCTAAAAATATTAGGGCGTTGTACATGTAGGTGAGACGAATTCAATATTTGAGTGGATGCGCTTATGGACTTTCATTAAAAGTCGGGCGGGTTGATGATGATATTCGTTTAATTCAAAGTAAGACAAATCCAGGTGACAAACCGCACCAGGTTACAGGTCAAAAATGTAAAACAAATACACAGAAGTAATAATAAAGTTTAGTAATAATAATGTAATAAAGTTGCGGCAGCAATGAGCTGGTACCCAAAGTCATATTGGTGATGTTAAAATAGACAGTTGATGTTGAATTAGGCCTACTCAACTCAAATTGTTTATTCAAAGAGATCAACGAAAGACAATTAACAAATCAACAAACTGACAAAATAAGCGTGCACATCAAGATCCAAATAACATAAGATATAAGGTAAATGATCCATGTGAAAGGATAACCCAGATAGGGGTGATCCCGTAAGCCTATAGGTAGGGCCTACTCACAAACAGGAATTAGTTCAAGACGGCGGATAGTGTAAATTAGCTCGTAAGCAGAATGGAGAGAAGAAGTAAGAGCTAAGGAAAAGTAATAGTGATTGAGGCATAGTGTGCATTCTCAAGACCAAGACAGATGAGAAGAAGTGAGAATACAAGTGGGCCTATCATTTTACTGTGGACTGAATGATAAAAAAGCATGCAGTAGTCAGTGGTTATAGTGACTATAGTGGATTACTGTCATTGAATCAGGTTATCTAAAAGATCCGCACGATTAGGCCGTAACCGTAAACATCTCGTATCAAATACGATCTTTAAGTCTACACACATGCAATTGTTCATTGTCCCATCTGAGCATTGATGGGCGTAACTTTAAAACTTCATCTTTCAAACATCGACCTCGTAGCCTATAGGCTACGCCAGTGGTTTTCAACCTTTTTCTAGTGGCGGAACCTTTCCGAAGCACGTATTTGCTCGCGGAACCCTTTGCATTTCGCCTGACCAGAATTTCAAGACATACATAGCCAACAGTTGCAATTTGGGAAATTATTTAGGCTAATATTCAGATGTAAGTTATGTAGGCTAATATTTAGATGTAAGTTACGTTACTTGCACGTCTGGTGCAGTCTATAGAAGGCCCTATCACATTACAAATACTTGCTTTAGAATCCTAGAAGTGTAGGTCCAGTGTGCAAAGCACTGTGAGAGCAACCGCATTTCTGCTCTATTTCGCCAACAACCACGGACAGATGGATAAAATATTGAAAAATAAAAATGCGTTATATTCTGGATCAATGTAATGGACAAGTTGTATTAATGTAATTTTCCAGTTTACTGGGAAATTTATGCCTGGCTTAAGTCTTGGACACATCGTAGAGAGACACGTATTATAGTCAGACGCATGATGATTTATCTTCAACATAAAAGTAGCCTAGGCTAACTTTTTGGGCTCAACCGTCACGAGTGTGGTGAGTGACACGAGGCTATGGTGGGGAAGAGGGGCTTCAGCTTATTTTGGGAATGTCAGCTTTGTTTGCTAGTTATCCATGCACCTGAAAAAGTCCTTCTGTCACAACAATCACACATCTGATTCTTATTTCACACATCTAATGCGATTTTCCAAGAAGCAAATAGCTAGTAATTGTAATTGTATATTTATATAGCGCCACTTCAAGAGAACTCCTCAGAGGCGCTCCCGACCTGACACCTAACCACAATCAAAGAGAATGGTTTTCAAACGCTTGCGGAAAAGGGGCAAAGAAATACAAAGAAGTTCATTGCGGAGACTAATAGGTAACTTATTCCAGAAAGACGGACCAACCATAGCAAAGCTTCCATGTAGCACTGTGGAAGATCGAGCCCTTGGGACAACCAGGTCACCATGCGTAGCAGAGCGAAGGAATCTACGGCCTGGGATGGACAGCACAGGTACACAGAGTTCCATAAGATAGATCGGAGCTTGGCCTACTAGGCAATTGCGCATGAACATTAAAATCTTAAACTCAATACGTTTTTGCATTGGCAACCAGTGCAGTTCTTCCCGTATAAAACTTGATATATGCCCAAACTTTGGTATGCCGCCAATCAGCCGGGCCGCAGCATTAAGGACAGATTGCAACTTATTAATGCGTGAAAGTGTTAAGCCCGCATAGATGGCACTACCATAGTCAACTCTCGTGCATATAAATGCATCGCCTAGGCCTGTCGGCTAAAGATACTATAGATAGCCTAATATATACAGCCTTTACATTTGCCAAAATTTGAATATCCTCTACCTCCAGTTGAGAAACTTGACCACTGTCTCTTCAAAAATGAACAACTGATCAAATGAAGAATAAACAAGCAAACAAGCCGTTGGATAAGTGCTTAGCACAATATTCTGTTTAGTCAGAACGGATCTAGAGCGTCCAAATAGTTTAAAGGCAATGATAAAAATGCTTTGTCCGACTGGACAGTTGGAAACGTAGGCAATCTATAGGGCCTAAGCCTATAGATTTCCATTTGATGCAGGTAACTTCGGAAAACAAGTTTTGAACGACATAATTCGCCTAGCCCTATAGAAAACAATACATTCATATAATAATGTTTTTAAGCAAGAAAGAATGACTGAAGCATGGGAAAGAATATGCTCATTGCTGACACTTTTTGGATTTCAGTCGGTGCACTAAAATTTCTACTAAACTGCCGCGGAACCCCTGGCCGACGCCCGCGGAACCCCAGGGTTCCGCGGAACCCCGGTTGAAAATCACTGGGCTACGCGCTGTGATAGATTCCAAGAATTTGAGCGGTTATAACTTCTTCTCGCCAACACCAAAACGAAGTTCGATTCAAATTTCGTTTATTAAAAACATCATGCTGGAAGAACGCATCCTGGTAGTCTACATTTGACTAATTTTACGAGCGCAGTAGGCCTACATCAGTGGTTCCCAAACCAGGCCTAAAAAATGGCCCTCGTCTGTCAAAGAATTAACAAAACTATATGAAAAAATATTGACAATTTGGACAGGATAGAACACACTTATTTTCTATTACAAATTACTTTATTTTGGCGTCTGTAAATAACATCAAACACTCTATTTGATACAATTAGAACAATTTTATATGCTTCTAGTTAATTAAGGTTTAGCTTTGTGGCCCCCTAATACCCTCCAACTTAGAAAAAGTGGCCCTCGTGTTCTCCAACTTAGAAAAAATGGCCCTAGAGTTTAAAAAAAGGTTGGGAACCACTGGCCTACATGCATTGCAGCAAGTGCAGTGAACACCATTCGTAGGCCTACATTACTTCCCAAATTAAAATGCGCCAAAATGTGCATAAATATTATTGCCTTGAAGTAGGCCTAGTCTGCACGTAGCCTACATGTAAAGATACGTAGACTTTTGAGCGTCATAATTTTTTAAGCAATCGAATTAGAGTCTAACCTAGATCGTAGCAACAATTCAGATCTGAGCATTTGGAGCGGAGGAAAAAAGTAAGTGAAGATGGGCCTGAGTAAAAAGCTCAGTTTTTAGATGTTTATTCAAAGTAGTCATCGATGTAGAGTTCCTGATGTTTGGAAAAAGATTGATCCATATTCGAGAGGCTGACGAGGTGAATGTAGGCCTATGTATAGGGTGCAGTGGCGTAGCCAAGAGAGTTTCGGGGATTAAAACATCCCCATTGGCCTAGGGAAAAAGTTTTTTAAAGGTTATTTATCTACTTAAATAAGAAAAACAAAACAATTGTTTTTAGTCACAATTGTTTTTCTTACTTTATTCCTTTTGTCACTTTATTCCCTTTTTATTTACTGTAATACTGTTGGGTTCGTGTCAGGAAGGGCATCCGGCCAGGCCATAAACCCCCAAACCCCCATCATAAATTCCTGGCTACGCCACTGATAGGGTGCATGTATAGCGCGACTTTTAACAATGTAGGAAATATTTGGAAATCCAACAGGTAATTGGGGAGAAGCGGCCAAAATCCTTTATTTAGATATAGTGAAGATAGGAACTGACACGTCTTCTCTAATTCGAAGATTATCATAACTCCAAATTAACTTTCACAAAATTAGCGAAAGAGAGAGAAGTGATCAAGTTACATTATATTAAAGTCCGAATAAACAAAATATGCTGGACAAATGGGAAGACAAAAGGGAAGTGAGATGCAGAGAGAGAGAGAGACAGACAGACAGAGACAGAGACAGACAGACAGAGGGAGACAGAGAGAGAGAATTAATTCAAGCTTCTGTTATCGTCGTCCTACTTGCTAAATAAGAGTCGCTTTCAGTGCGATGGCCTCGAGAGTTCCTATGGAACTCCATCCAAGAAGGATGGTTAGTTGGGTGAACAAACAGAGAGACGACAGACAGACAGACAAACAAACAGACAGACAACCTGAGATTGAACGTTCGAGTTCAAAATGTTCTTTAACCAATCCATCATTGTCATTGAATCATTGACTTACACAAACCAACTAGTTTGTACTCAACGCAAAAAAATCATAGCTAAATCGCTCTCACGTCTGCATTGGCCCGGCTGCCACGAACGCTGTAACTGCTAATACTATTGCTTCTGCTATTGATGCTGGAAGTGATGGTGGTGATGGTGGGACTGGTGATGATGATTATGATGATTATGATGATTATAAGATAATATCCGATAAGATACGACAAGATATGATAAGATAAGATAGGATAAAATAAGATCGGATAAGATAAGATAGGATAAGATAAGATAGGATAGGATAAGATACGACAAAATAAGATAGGATAAGATTAGATAAGATAAGATTAGATTAGATAAGATAGGATAAGATAAGATAAGTTTAAATAAGAATATTCTCTAATTGACCAATTACTATCCGCATTTTGATGAACAGACATAATATAATTAACGTAGGCTACATCATTCATAAAGCCAATCACAAGTCAAATGTTTAAAAATAACACACATCATCCCAAATCCCAAATCCAATAAAAGTATGTTCCTATAAAACCTACTATCTATACTACACTTTGGTTTACATGAGATAACATATAAATAAGATAAAGACGACAATCATGATTGCTATGTGCAGCGGCTATCCTCGGTATCCTCCGCCAAAAATATTATACGATCCGTTGGATTTATTTAGTGTCTCTGTCAAAGAGCTTCTGAACTAAGATAAAAATCAGTCAAAGACGGTGTCACGGTTTAAAATAACGTCATCTCATTCTTGGCTGACACGCGATGAAAAATGATTGCATGAAACTATAGCAGCATTTCTTCATGGAATTATGGGAGGCTTTCAATTTACGGTCTAATGACTGTTTTTATGAAACTAAAATCAATTCGCACAGCCTGGTCACGGTGGAGTAGATGTGTGCACTGTTGTACATAATGGCATGGATAATGGCATAGTCTTATGCTTAGGGTTACTCAGATTCATTTTGTCGCAGTCTTAAAACCGCCCTTTTCAGCCGTGGATGGGTTGGGAGCGCTCCTGAGTAGTAACCCTGGAGGTCCTGTATAAATCTCCTAATGAATGAATGAATGAATGAATGAATGAATGAATAGATGAATAGATGAATGAGTGAATGAATGAATGAATGGATGGATGGATAGATGGATGGATGAATGAATGAATGAATGAATGATTGAATGAATGAATGAATGAATGAATGAATGGAGGAACGAACGAACGAACTAACGAACGAACGAACGAATGAATGGATGGATGGATGGATGGATGAAGGAACGAACGAACGAGAGAGCGAGCGAACGAACAAACGAACGAACGGACGGACGGACGGACGGACGGACGGACGGACGGATGGATGGATGGATGGATGGATGGATGGATGGATGGATGAAGGATCGAACGAACGAGCGAGCGAGCGAACGAACGAACGAACGAACGAATGGATGGATGGATGGATGGATGGATGCATAGATGAATGAGTGAATAAATGAATGAAAGAAAGAATGAATGAATGAATGAATGAATGAATGAATGAATGAATGAATGAATGAATGAATGAATGAATGAATGAATGAATGAATGAATGAATGAATGAACGAACATAGGCTACATATATATCACATTTTTGGAATCCGTCTACGTTTTTATGCGGAAAATGTGTTCAATGTTTATGCAGAAAATGTGTTCGCGGAGTGTTGATAGAAGTACTGAGAGGCCAACGTAAAAAGACACGTTTCCCCTAGTGCACAGCTGCAAAGCGTTAGCTTAAGTCACTGGAGCAATGTTCGTCCAACTAAAACTCTGCAGGTCGACCTCCCTATAATTCTCTAAGCAACTTCAATTAATTT
The DNA here is from genome assembly GCA_949752735.1 of Lumbricus terrestris. NCBI lineage: Eukaryota > Metazoa > Annelida > Clitellata > Crassiclitellata > Lumbricidae > Lumbricus > Lumbricus terrestris. The sequence continues at coordinate 5,076,450 of OX457052.1, forward strand.
GGTTAAAAATAATGTTTAATCGAATGATTAATACATTATTATTATTGTCATTATTATTAATTATCATCATATTTTCTATTATGATAATAATGATAAACATAATAATAAACATAATAATAATAATAAACATTATAATATTATAATAATAATAATTAATAATAATAATAATAATAATAAACACGTAGTTAGTAATAAAGTCCTTGACGTATCTTATAAATATCTCGGGCATAAAAAATATAATAATCGCAAGTGATAGGGATAGTAGCTAAAAAATAATAGGCCTAATAATACAAAGTAATAATAATAGGTAATTAATAATAATGACAATAATTAATAATGGGACACGAACAGTTTATTAAGTCACATGACAATTTGCAAATGCATATAATAATAATTATTGTTCAAGCCAAAGAAGTTCGGAGCAGAAAGTCAGCCTACCTTCCCAGCGTCTGCATTGCTTCTCCCGAATGTCTTTCTTCTTCTTGGCTTGTAAGTTGTACCGCCAGTTGCCAGGCAGCGATTGTCGGCTGTAACAGCAGCAGATTCCTTGTTGATTCTGTGTCAGACGAAATTGCGAAAAGAAATACATTACTCTCTCGAATTTAAAGATAAAGTCAATTGTAGCAGCAATAATCATTGAAACACAGCGTAAATGCAGTGATTACTTAGTAGTCGTATGTATGTATGTATGTATGTATGTATGTATGTATGTATGTATGTATGTATGTATGTATGTATGTATGTATGTATGTATGTATGTATGTATGTATGTATGTATGTATGTATGTATGTATGTATGTATGTATGTATGTATGTATGTATGTATGTATGTATGTATGTATGTATGTATGTATGTATGTGTGTATGTATGTATGTAGGTGAACATTTATATAGCGCCTTACAATAACCTCACGAAGACACTTAAAGTAGCTATGCGAAGTTGTAAACAAGTGCGACGTAAGTGACTTTGAAAAATCTTGTGAGTGCGCTTATATGCAAGTCTATTCAAATCGGATGGTAGGCCTATATGTAGCAATGCCCGTGTTAGCAGCAATTGCTATGATTGCTTTCGCGATGTGGGCCGCTTTTTGTCGATCAACTGGGCTGCTTGAGGTATGCCTCATAAACCTTCTAAAATACAACATTCTAATAAAAATGACAGAATATTAATAAGCGCTATGTGAACATAAATTAGGCCTCCAATTTACTGCTTTTTGGTAAACTATCCAATGCATTAATTCCGTATGATAAAATTGTAGGCCTACGTTGCATTTGCTAAGGCTTGTCTTTAAAGTAATTTAGGTAAAATTCTAATTTTTAACCAGAACTGTTATCATAGTTACATTTTAAGAGAAAAACTGTTTGTAAGTTGCTTCTCGACTTAATACTCAAAGTTCTTAAACAGAGTCTTTATTAGGCCTAAGCTATATAATAATTTTATTATTGTAAAATCCTATGCTTTTAATGCTAAGTGTCTGAACTTAAAACAAATCTAAATAGCAAATCTAAAATTAGACATCGCACTTCGCAAAACTAAAATTCAAGTTGCATTATGCGCAGTGGCTTCGTAAATTTTTCTGACACTGATTTAAAAAATATTAAATTTTACTATCTTATTATTTTTTTTAAATTCAACTTTTTGTTAGATAGATCTTCTATATATTACCAAGAGTCCAATACCATTAATATAATGGCTCCCGTATGAAGCTGTAACTTCAGTTGAGAATTGCTGAAAATGCAGAATATACCTTATTGACGATTCGACCCGACCTGCTCAACCACTGAAGACGACTGGCTTACTGAAACGGATCCTACTGGAGCGTTAGTCAAAAGCCACCGAAGCCGGATGTCAAAAATATCGTCCTTGCTCCTGCTAGATAGATTGGTGTTACGCTGATTATAGCCGGGGACTCGCCATCTCCGACCACATTTCCCGGTATCATAACACCTATGCAAGTCGTCTAATAATACAGCGTGTCGAGCAGGCAGATAACCTGGCTCTCGGAGTCGGCTAATTATTAACACTCGCCAATAACAAGTGGGATCTGCTCCCACAGGTGCTGCTATTTTGATTTTTCCACTGATAAAGGCGAGCGACCAAATTACCAGGACTTCCTCGCAGTCACCGCTACATCGGCTCGACAGCGGCCACTTGGTTAAGAATAACTAGGTGGAGAGCGGAAGATAGATAGTTTTGCGTCGATCGTTGGAGCCGGAAATGCTTTGTGCGGAGTTATGAAGGAAGAAATCGGATACGGTGGCTGACCTCGCACTGCGCTGTCTATCAGCAAGCCACAGGTGTCTACTGCCGCTGAGACCACTGCACAAAACGTCTTTTCCGCACTCAGCTAAATAGGCCGCGGAGACGATTTATGAGGTCAGGCGGCCGACAGGGACGAGGTGTTGGGCAGGCGGAAATTTTGGGAGACTCAGCAGGTGGGAATGGGAGAGAGACCGGTGGGTGGGGGAGAGGGAGCAGACCCGTTCGACAGCGGTGGCGGCTTGAGAGGTCGCTGGACTATCTATTCTGCTCCGGCCTCTTCAGTCTATCGAGGAGAGGCGATTTAATTTTGGACACACACGGCAGATGCCTGGCCGACTGCAATAATTGTTTATAAAAGACCACGGCGACTTGTTGCTTCTTCACAGACGGACTGCGAAGGTAAGTGTCGACGAAAACGTCGATTGCTATTTTTCGATAATTCGATAGCTTTGGCTGCTTTGATTTTCATCTGCGGTGCTTAATTGCAGGACAAACAATTTAATTTTGAGCAGCTCAGATCTGCTTCTAAAAAGTAAAAGGCCTATATTAATTTACTCTAAGTAAAATGCTAAGCTCTTCTAAGGAGAACAAATCTACATTATAAATTAGGCCTAATCCAAAAGTTGTAAACTACTAGCGAATGCAGTTATATTCATGTTAGAAATGTCGTTGATTAAACATTTTAGTTAAAAAAACTAAAAACACTAGCAGTCTAATTTTGACTGTTTAACTTCTTCATATTTCAAGCAAGATCAACTTTGCAAGCTAGATTTAAGAAATGTAGAAAATAAACGACCAATAGCCTACTTAACATTTTTCACGATAGTAAAATAAAATATTATTAGTACCCGTATGTACGATAGACTGCTATATTTGTTTTATTAGACTTAAGAAAATGTCGATCGCTTATTTTTTCATATTTTCGATAAAACATGGCCTAAGCTAAAATTAAATTAAAGATCCTTTTGAAAATGAGCTACTATCGTATAACAAATTTTTTTGCAATTTGAAAGAAATGACGTGACGTTTGTTACGTCTGCTAACAATTCCGTTTCAGCATGGCCTGTCAATCATTCTGTCAATTATTCTGTCAATCATTCTGTTTCAGCCTGTTCTGCTTCACTGATTTTGGACGGCGCGTTACCAGGACAGGTGTCGATCGACTTTCGGTTTGAGTGGTAGAAGAAGAAAGGTTCGCAAAGATGGCGTTCGGAAGTTCATTCGAGAATGATCCCGATTTCCTGTACCTGGCTATCGACAGGAAGAAGTTTCTAGCCGAGCAGACCGAACCATTCGATGCCAAGACATCATGCTGGGTTCCCGATCACAAGGAAGGTTACATAAAGGCCACGATTACCGCCACCAAGGGAGAGCAAGTGACAGTCACCACCGTGAACAATGAGGTACCGTAGCCTACGTTATGAAAGCTTTAAAATTAGAAGTCAACATATAACCCCTGTTCAACCATGATAGGGTAAAGATCCAATTCGCCCGATTGGTGTCTTCTTTCAATTACGGTTCCATCCATTTTCAAACCACTTTCCACACGAAAACTGTTGAAATTAACTGAATTAGTTAGCGGGATATAATTATAATAAGACTCGATCCGATACAAGCTGCTAATATTTACGTATGGTGATATTCAGAAAATGATAATAATATGCCTAAGCATTGTCGATTGTATGATTACTCATATAGTCATAATACATATTATAGGCCACATTTTTAGCCTGTAGATCAGTGGAAAAGTTCAATTCTTCTATGGTGCCATTTATAGACTTCGATTTTTACAATATGCCACATGCCATTCAGACAGAAACGATTGAAGATAAATGTAATGTTCAATTGCCCAAGTGTATGAAAGCCATTTTTCCAAGATTGGACAAGAAGGCAAAAAGGGTTAGAAGCATCAAAGAAGTGCTAGAAGATTATTGGTCCGATATATTATACCTCAGAAGTTGTCATTTTACCGTGGCTACTATGACTATTTGTGGCTACTATATGACTAAAGGCCCATGTGAAACTATTGACCGCACCATTGTTTTCTAATCGCGATGCTATTTGACTCGTGTCACTTTCAGGAGAAGACAGTGAAGAAGGACCAGGTGCAGTCCATGAATCCTCCAAAGTTCAGTATGATTGATGACATGGCCAACATGACCCATCTCAACGAAGCCTCTGTGCTCGCCAACTTGAGAGACAGATACCGTAAAGGTTTCATCTACGTACGTATTCGCACATTTCATAGACTTATACGTGTCCTTCATCAGCGATCTATGCTAATGTATTTATGTATATGGCGCCTCCCGCATAATGACAATTCAGAAGCGCTCTCAGCATGGGAACTCCGGGGAGGGAATGCCTTTAAGAAATAAGAAATTGATGCGGGAGACGAGTCATTAGTTTACCCCTACCTGGGGGAAGGTTAGCCGAAGTGAAGGGAGGACGAACCACAGCAAACGCCCAATGTTTGGCTAGAGTAGTCCTAGTCCTGCAGGACAAAAAGAACTAGACGATGACGTGCATAAACCAGTGAGCAAGTATCCCATTATTCTTTGTCAATTATTGCGCAGTCTCATTTATAATTATCGTAAATAGAATAACTACGGGTACAGAAATTAGAGACTGCAAAACGACAAAAGAACCTGAATAAATCAGGCTTTTACTGCAGCTCTGTAGAGCTCTGGACTTAGAACGACAGTTTTGCAATATCCGATCACTTACAATCAGTTCAGAAACACGTGGTTTGGCTTGCAATTAATACCACGTGATTGTTGAGGTTTGAGCATGTGTACGTCCGTCTGTCCGTCTGTCCGTCCGTATATAGGCCTATATATATTGGCCATGCGTTGCATCAACTGTGCTCATGGGCGGAGTTTGGTTTCCGTTCTTGGAGGGGCTAGAGCCTTCTTGGGGTGCTAAGCCCGGGAAAAGATACCATTTACACGGTAAAAAATGAATCTGGGTCTTCTTGGGGGAGCTTAGCCCCCTTCTTGCCTCTGATAAACTCCGCCCATGGCTGTGCTAGCTCAAATGGTTATTTGCTCTACTCCTCCAATGGGATCTTTTGGCTCCAAGAAGCACCTAAACCTGTCAGCGCAGAACTTTCTCGGTTGAAGGACCCTCTATCTGGAATGATCTACTCTTGGGGATTGCTTACGCCTGTAACTTAGGGATGATTCAATGCACGTTACATAAGCTCCTTAAGACTTCTTATTTGTATCACCGTAGTTGGACTAGGAGCGCCCTGTGTAGACTTCATGAAAGTACGCTGTATAAAGTCCCGAATAAAGGATTGTCGACGTTTCTGTTTTCGGGGGCTGTAGACATACTCTGGACTGTTCTGCGTCGTCATCAACCCCTATCGTCGTCTGCCCATCTACACGAGGAACGTCGTAGAGAAGTACCAAGGCAAACGTAGGACTGAGATGCCACCGCATCTGTTCGCCATTGCCGACAACGGCTACAGGAACATGCTTGTCGGTAAGCAGTATATCTGCATAATGCATCGCACTCTGCCACTTGCAGTTCAATCGATTCAGGAATACATCTCGAGCATTCTCAGCATCTTCATTTGCATCTCTACCACATAGCAAGAAGACATCATTGACATCATCATCATCATCATCATCATCATCATCATCATCATCATCATCATCATCATCATCATCATCATCATCAATAACATCAACATTGAAAAAACTGACAGGATTACCACTAAAAACATTTAATTAAAAAAATCATGATGATCGACATTGACTTTGAGAGCGGGTTCATCAGTGACGCCGAAAACAAAATGAAAATAATTCATACAGCATAGCAATCGAAGAATTCGAAGAAGCAGAGTAGTCGTAAAATATCAGAGATAATATTGAGATGACATAAATTATGTTCATTCATATCATCGTAGTAGCAACTGTTGTTCTCATCAAATGAATTAGGCCGGTGTCACGAAATAAAGTCTCCCCCGATACAAAGTCGCCCCCCGAAACAGAGTCTCCCCCTAGCTGAAACTCTGTATTGGAAGAAATTTTCTGAAGTAAAAGTATTATATGTTTTCTTGTTATGTAATCTGGCAACGTAAACTAACCGTTTAGCCTGCTCATCTCTAAATTTGATGCAACTGTAGCCCATTTTACGCTGAACGGGGGAGACTTTATTTCGTGGACGGCGGAAATATTCTCTCCCTCCACGGAGACTTTATTTCAGAATATACTCTCCGGGGGCGAATTTATTCTGGAACAGATCCTCCGGGGGGAGAATCTGTTTCGAAATAAAGCCTCCGTGGGGAGACTTTTAGGGGGGAGACTCTGTCACGCGACAACTGCCTACATCCAAAGTCAAACGTGAAATTTGCTCGTTTCGTTTTAGATCGTGAAAATCAGTCCGTCCTGATCACGTGAGTGTCTGCTTCATTGTAGGCTATTCCACGAAAACTTAGGCATGCATATCTTTCGCAGAAATAAAAGACGCGTGCTCTTTCTAATCTGCAGTTATTTTAATTCTTTATATTAAAGAAGAAATGCTGCCATTAAATGTTTTCTCCATTCAGTCTTCACCCTCAAGGAGTTCTGTTACTATAATTGACTGCTTTAAGAACTGACAAATACATTTATTTATATATATTATATAATAAATTTTATTTACTTGGACATATGCATCTAAGTTTATTTCTGCGGGGATTTACTCCACAGTGGTGAGTCTGGTGCTGGAAAGACTGAGAACACGAAGAAGGTCATCTCCTACTTTGCCATGGTTGCCGCTCAATCACAGAAAAAGGACGAGGAGGCAGCTGGTGCTACTGTAAGTAGTCCATAGACAATAGACGCAATCTCCTTTGTTCACAGACAATGGACACAGTCGTTTTTGTTTCATCTCGATTTAAATTGTCTTCAGTCATTTGCTGTCTTGTGAATTGTTTCAATTGCATAACTGTACACTGTAACCGGTTGCCTTCTGTCAATAAAGAATATTATGTAAATCATAAAAGCAATCGAGACAGTTGAATTAATAGGTGAACTTTTCAGTAAATTAGACCCTATTATTTGTGTCCTCCATTTTGTTGGCCTGTTGAAAAAAACATCAAACTGTTAATTTCATTGTGGCTACAGGGAAAGGGAACCCTAGAGGACCAGATTGTCCAGGCTAACCCGGTCCTAGAAGCCTACGGTAACGCCAAGACAGTCAGGAACAACAACTCCTCCCGTTTCGTAAGTCGTTCTACTCAAAATTCTTCAAGTTTGTTTGTTTGTTTGTATGTATGTGCACTTGTTATAGCGCCCCTTCAAGCTCTCTCTACTCAGAGGCGCTCCCGAATGCAGAGCGGACACTGCATCGGAATTTCACGCCGAAGCGCTGAGCAATTGTGAGTGAAGGACTTGCCCAAGGTCCTTACGCGGTGAGGTGGATTCGAATCTCGAACCTTCCGGCTTCAAGGCAACGACGCCACCACTACACCACCGCGCCCCACAAGTATGATGCAAGTATGCATCAAGTATCATTGTATACAAAACCATTGCACGTGGTTGTGTTAGCTTCCTTGCAAGCAGACGCTAGCTTATGCTGTACGCTTTCAATGTTTCAGAGGTATAAACACTCATTAAAATATGATTGTTAGCCAGTAGTGAAGTGTGTAGGCTATCATTTATTTCTCCAATTAATCAATGTCAGCAGGAATGCGTAATAACGGCTATGTGCATATGTAACATTTTGAAAAATCAGTTTTAAATGATTTTCAGAATAAAGACTCATTATTTATCACTGATTACTAAGTTATGGTTGAATATTCTTCAATGTATGACACATTACATTACAGGGAAAATTCGTTCGTATTCACTTCGGTACCAATGCCAAGATCGCCGGCGCTGACATTGAAAGCTGTAAGTCAAAGCAATACAGTCAATCATACACTATAATAAAAGCTTCAAAAAGATCATAAACATAAGTGAAGTGCGTAGATCACAGCATTGTCAGACTGTTCTCAGCCATCAAGTGCACATGAGTGTATATGAAGATAGATAATTATCATTATACTGGAGAAAATCTTTCAGCTTATTGAAATGACACGGATATGCGCCGGCAGCATTTTCAAGTAGGCTACACGTCCCTATCTGTTATATCAATGGTCTGTACGACTCAAGATCTTTCATCCCGCATTACTATAATTATGTCGAATTTAGTTATTTTCCGTTCTTCGTCAATTGATGTAACCATGTCTCGTATTTTTCAGACCTGTTGGAAAAGTCTCGTGTCACTTACCAGCAGCCTGGGTTGGAGAGAAACTACCACATCTTCTACTGGCTTCTCAGTGACAAATACCCAGACTACGCCGGTACTTTCATCATTGCATTATCAACATTTTGTTAATTATTATTAGGCTTCAAATAGTCTAGCTCCTTTTCAAGCGCTCACAGCGCTTTTCTTACGCTTTCACTCAGCTATAACCTTCATCCTCACTTTATAGACTCATCAGCGCTACCTCTGAGCTAACTCATTCTTTCAAATCTTTGACTGCGCTAATATGATTGTGTGTGGAAGAAAGGCAGCATATGCTGCATATGTAGTTACATAAATTTTATTTTTTACATATAGTATTAAGCAAAACATACGCCTGAATTTCCTTTTAAGGTTTTAGATCTGTTTTTCCAATGCCATTCTAGGCCTGTTTCTATTTAGCTCATTCTAATTTAATACATTCCAAGAGCTTCTATAGTCACGCATAAAACAATCTGCTGGACTGTGAATGCCTACTAATTTCCGTATAGCCTATATCCAAGCACAGCAGTAATTTACAGAGGTGCTACAGTTATAAACAAGTAGCACCACAGTCCAGTGGCGCCGCCAGGATTTCAGTTTTGGGGGGCTGAATCCTCTCCGAGGAAATTTTCATTTTCATTTGCCAAAATTTCTGACGACCTTTTTTTAGTCATCGGCTTAAATATCACGGAAGCGTTCCATTTTCATCCGTCAAACTTCTGTTTTGCATGTAAAAAACCCGGCTGGCCTTTTTTAGGGAGGCTTAGCCCCCGGATGTCCTTGTTTAAGGGGCTTAGCCTCCTAGTCCCCTGTCGCCACCACTGCATCACACTATGTTTTCAGTGTCATTCGCTGGTGCATTCGTTTTCTCTCTCCGTAATGTGATCGACCATTTTCAAAGCATTTCTTTGATCTGCCTTTTTTAAACAGAGAAGCTGTTGGTTGCTATGGATCCCGGACTGTATTTCTTCATCAACCAGGGTACCTTGACTGTTGACAACATGAACGATCAGGAAGAGATGCAGATCGTAGATGTTAGTAGTTCCCTTCCTCCGCAATAATCTTTGCTATAAGTTATTGAGTTTATACAGTTAACGTGTTTCTCTCTAATTTTTAAGAAGACATCTTAAATTATTTACTACCGTAATTGCAGTAAGTGATTTATTCATTCTCCAGTTATAGGCCTAGGCCTGATAGGCCGCCTAATATATTTTGAAATATGAGGTGCAGAGATTCAGCCTTTCGGAACCAGTGCATAATTACTTTGAATTTGTTCAAATCCGGAGCATTTCCCTCGAGATAAGCATTACATAAACCTCATAATGTCCAGTCCATTTTCAGACTCTCTGATGGATGTAATTTTTGTCCATGTGTTAGAATTTGGCTGGACGATGCAAGCTGTAAAATACGACCAACATTTTGTTTTGGGTTGACATTATTCTGAGCGATGGTCGTTTGTGAATTGATTGCAGGAATCCTTCGTTGTGCTTGGATTCGAAGTGTCTGAGAAGATGGCTCTGTACAGATGCACAACTGCTGTGATACATTTCGGTGAAATGAAGTTCAAGCAGAGGCCAAGGGAGGAACAGGCTGAAGCTGACGGCACTGCTGGTATAGACTCCTCAGATACATCAATGCACTTACAGCAAATACAGATAATATATGCGAATCTATGTATACAGACTTTATGATTTTATATAAACACACGAACATACACGCTGCTCAATGAGAGTTTCGCTATGATCGCTCCATCTTCCTGGAACACGTTTCCTACATTGTAAAAACCTCTGTAGTGAACTTCTTCGTCTTTTTGCCCATCTTACACAAGCGCTTGAAACCTATTTCTTTCAGTTGTGGTTTAGTGTTGTTAGGTCGCGAGCGCCTCTGAGAGGTTCCTCTTGAAGTGGCGCTATAAAAATTTAATTTACGATTACGATCACGAATAGCCTTCATGAGTGACTATTAATTCTGGAAACGCAGAAGGTCCATGCAAGCTATTCATTGAATAGCCTACTACGGTATCACGCTTTTGTTAATGCATTGGCAATTGCTCCATGGTCAGATTTCCGTTCTAATAGTTGCACTGTGATTCTTTGACTCGAAGACTAAGTTCTTAGAAGCTCTTAGAGACGAATGTTGGCAGAGAAAATCAGAATTTATATTTAACGTTACTAAAACATTTATATTCCGAACCGTAACTTGAGAAACCCTCTCTCTGCATGTTTCATTTTTTCTCAGTCTACTTGTCTCTAATCTCTCTCTAATATTCATGTTACATAATTATACACTTTCGCAATTTTAAATCCTTAATATAGTATTTTCGCACACGTTTGATTCACGCCTTTGTGCTTGAATTGCAGAGGCTGAGAAGGTCGCCTTCTTGCTGGGCCTCAACTGCTCTGATATGCTAAAGGCTCTGATGACTCCAAAAGTCAAGGTCGGCACTGAATACGTCACCAAGGGTCAGAGCAAAGATCAGGTTAGAGTTCACCGCCAATAGTCACCTAGACATCATAGTTTGTCAGAATCATATCTGTTCTAGGTCTTAACGCTATAGTCAACCTATCACTACTTTTCAATGTCACAAGCGCAGGTCTTCGCCAGTTATGGCATAGGTCTGTGAAGATGTAACCTACCAATTGAAGTGCCCAAAGCAGAAGACATTATTAACAAGAGTGTTTGTGTGATGAGCGCTCCGTGGCTGCTAAAAGTCATCTTGAGGCACAATCCTGCAGTCAGAGAGTTAACAAGATTTTGGCATAATTTTATTGGACTGAAACTCGCCTTGATGCTATCATTAAAGACACATGTATAAATAGGCTTTTCTAAATATAGCGGTCTCAGTAATAAAATTATTGTTTTCTCGATTACACAAATCAGTTATTGCAGGTGTGAAATTAGGCAACAGCATCAAATCTGACAAGAAATTAAGAGCGCACGCTTGAACCTGCATGTCATCATCATCATCATCAATATCACTGACCTGCATGTAGTAACTTAGATGATTATATGATGACTGCTGACATGTGGGATGGTCTGATTAACAGGTCGTCTACTCCGTGGCTGCCTTGTCTAAGGCTATGTACGACCGTATATTCAAATGGCTTGTGGCCCGTGTCAACAGGACTCTGGACACGAAACAAAAGAGACAGTACTTCATCGGTGTGCTCGATATTGCTGGCTTCGAGATCTTTGAGGTAAATGAACAATAAAAATTGGTTGCCTAACATAATGAGATCTGGTACGTATTTCTTGCCATAGCAGTTAGACTCTTATTTTTCATATGAAAGAATTATTTTTTGTACTACGATATATATATATATATATATATATATATATATATTTATTGATATTTTGATGCTAGAGTATTTGTTTCATCATAGTCTAGGCCAACTCCGTGAGAAAAATAGAGTAGGCCTAATTACTTGAAATGTCAAGTGATTCCATTTATCAGATTGAGGAATGAAGATGCGATGAAAATTTGTTTGTATCGATGCCCAGAATGTATCTTTGAATCAATTCTTGGTAATAGCTGCTTAGTCTTATCTTTGAACTGACATCATCTGGGTCGATATAAGTCGAGTGAAGTTCATCCGATTTGGTTTCGTTTGTAGTACAACACGTTTGAGCAGTTGTGCATCAACTACACGAACGAGCGTCTCCAGCAGTTCTTCAACCATCACATGTTCGTCCTGGAACAGGAGGAGTACAAAAAGGAGGGCATTGTGTGGGAGTTCATCGACTTCGGTATGGACTTGGAACAGTGCATCGCTCTTATCGAGAAGGTTAGATCGACTGCCTTTTTCATGGTTCTAGCCTAGTAGACATAGCTACATTATTATGACATTTAGATCTTCTTAATTGGTAAAGAAGTTGATACCATTTGCTGCACATTCTGTAATTTTCGGATGAATCATTCGTATTGTTCTAAGCTTAAGGCTTGACAACAATGAGCATGAAGCTGCAGGATCAAAAAGGACGTGAGTTTGGTAGCCTAACTGACTCACCAATTTCATATAACCATGGGCGGAGTTTATCAGGGGTTAGGGGGGCTAACCCCCCAAGAAGATCCAGATTCATTTTTTTTACCGTGCAGATGTTTTATTTTCCCGGGTTTAGTCCCCAAGAAGACTTTAGCCCCTCCAAGAACGGAAACCAAACTCCGCCCATGCATATAACAATTGTTACTGTAGGCCTATTCTTCCAGCTAATTCCTCACGTCCTCCAAAGACATTCTCCGTTTAAGACTGTCCTGTTATTCTTTGTTATAGTTGTTTAGTAAATGTGTTATATTGTATTGTTCTGCATATAGCATCTGCGCATCATTCTGATTGTAGCCCATGGGCATCTTGTCCATCCTTGAGGAGGAGTGCATGTTCCCCAAGGCTTCTGACAAAAGCTTCTTGGCCAAGCTCTACGAGAACCACTTGGGCAAGTCGAAGAACTTCGGCAAACCCAAACCCAGCAAGGCGTCCAAACACGAACCGCATTTCGAAGTGTACCACTACGCTGGAACCGTAAGTAAACAATTAGTATACAGTCCAAATGTCTTTGGGGATTGTTAACTATACGGTCGATGAGAGACTCAGCTATGAATGTAGGTCACTTTTAGAGGAAAGATGTTTTAACCAAATGTAAATTTAATATAATCAAAATGTAAAATTTATTCTTAATAATTTTCAATTAATGTAATGACGATGATAATTATAAATTAAAATTAAGTAATTAAATAAAATGTTATATATTTTGCTATTTTTATTAGCCTCTCTTATTTATTCACTGCTCACTGTACGGTAGGCCTACTGTATCTCTTATATGGTGTGCCGTCTGTATTTTAGGCTACTATTCAACCTTGTAGGCTAAGTTGTACGTAGGTGCACTCCTCATAGCACGCATAGCCTATACCCTATATCATGGTGTCTCTTGATTTAACAATCGTATCACAGGTACAGTACAACATCAATGGTTGGTTGGACAAGAACAAGGATCCAATTCAGGAATGTGTCGTTGAACTTATGCAGCAGTCCAAGGAACCTCTAGTCGCTCTGTTCTTCCGCGAACCTGAAGACGGTAATTTCACCTAGTTATCTTTAGCTATTTAGCCTATCTGAAGACGGTAATTTCACCTAGTTATCTTTAGCTATTTAGCCCATCTGAAGACGGTACTTTCACCTAGTTATCTTTAGCTATTTAGCCCATCTGAAGACGGTACTTTCACCGAATTACCTTTAGCTGTGTAGCGTATCTAAAGATGGTAATTTAACCGAATTACCTTTGGCTGTGTATACCCTATCTGAAGACGGTAATTTCACCTAGTTATCTTTAGCTATTTAGCCTATCTGAAGACGGTAATTTCACCTAGTTATCTTTAGCTGTTTAGCCCATCTGAAGACGGTAATTTCACCTAGTTATCTTTAGCTGTTTAGCCCATCTGAAGACGGTAATTTCACCTAGTTATCTTTAGCTGTTTAGCCTATCTGAAGACGGTAATTTCACCTAGTTATCTTTAGCTATTTAGCCTATCTGAAGACGGTAATTTCACCTAGTTATCTTTAGCTGTTTAGCCCATCTGAAGACGGTAATTTCACCTAGTTATCTTTAGCTGTTTAGCCCATCTGAAGACGGTAATTTCACCTAGTTATCTTTAGCTGTTTAGCCTATCTGAAGACGGTAATTTCACCTAGTTATCTTTAGCTATTTAGCCTATCTGAAGACGGTAATTTCACCTAGTTATCTTTAGCTGTTTAGCCCATCTGAAGACGGTAATTTCACCTAGTTATCTTTAGCTGTTTAGCCTATCTGAAGACGGTAATTTCACCTAGTTATCTTTAGCTATTTAGCCTATCTGAAGACGGTAATTTCACCTAGTTATCTTTAGCTGTTTAGCCCATCTGAAGACGGTAATTTCACCTAGTTATCTTTAGCTGTTTAGCCCATCTGAAGACGGTAATTTCACCTAGTTATCTTTAGCTGTTTAGCCCATCTGAAGACGGTAATTTCACCTAGTTATCTTTAGCTATTTAGCCTATCTGAAGACGGTAATTTCACCTAGTTATCTTTAGCTGTTTAGCCCATCTGAAGACGGTAATTTCACCTAGTTATCTTTAGCTGTTTAGCCTATCTGAAGACGGTAATTTCACCTAATTACCTTTATGATAGGCTTTAGCCGTCTATCTAAAGTGATTAGTGAATCGTATCGTTACGCCATGCTACGCTGCAATGCAGATGTTTCGTTAGCCGCTGCCTGTAGTGACTTATAGCCTACTTGTGCAATATCAGTGATTATTAGGAAGACCATAATTTGTTTTCCATAGGCCCTAAATGCCAACAGGAACGTTTGTTGACTAGGTTTACTTATGCTACAGCTTTTGCCGACAGCTTTTATCATATAAGGTGCAAAATGTCATCCACATTAAGGATCGTTAATCAGTTAGTCATTGCTAAATACTCGAAAATTCTATGATGCGCTGCATTACAGAGTAATTAGGTCTACAGCGTTAAATATCCATCCTTAATAACGTTCAATACAAAGAGCTGCTTGTGCCTTCGTTTATTGCTTCATTGCTGTCTTTCGTTTGTTCAGATGGTAGCACCAAGAAGAAGAAGAAGGGTTCCGCCTACCAGACCATCTCCGCTACTCACAGGGTAACTTCACCTACCCTTCATTCTGCATAATAGTTGTAATTGCGACGTACACCTGTGAATAACATTAGGCTAACATTGTGTGCTGAATGTGAACATTTCGCGCCACTAACCTAAGACAAGGGTTAAGAGCTTGTCTCTATTTCTTACTGATTAATAGCTGATCTTAACCAGGTCGATTATAGGCTAACCAATATCGGCTGTAGGCAGTCATGTATTTTTCGTATGGGAAAATATAGGCTATTTAGATGGAAGGCAGCTAAAGTCCGCATGCATTTTGACTGTAGATGGGTTTATGCATCAAGTCACAGAGGTAGGCCTATTTAGGAGCTTGTCCAGTTTGAGTTTTCGAAACTAAGAGCAGTACCTTGAATTGGATAACATTGATTATAGTCAATATCATGCATTTTTAATGTGAAAATATAGGTTAAACAGATGGCATGAGGTTAAACAGTGCATACATTTTGACTTAGTGCATAATTAGCAGCTAACGTCGAAGACGTTTCAATGCCAATGCTGTCATTAAGTTAGTTTCTAGCATAATGTTGATTCACGTGTTGATTCTCGCATTGATTCACGTGCTGATTCACGTGCTGATTCACGTCTTGATTGACCTGTGTGAAAATAGGAACAACTGGCAAAACTGATGGCCATCTTGAAGACAACTCACCCATCATTCGTCAGATGCTTGATCCCCAACGAACAGAAGACACCAGGTAGACATCAACCCTCTTCATAGCCTCATTCGCATCAATTCTCCTCATTGCCATCGGTCCTTCTCATTGCCATCGATCCTCCTCATTGCCATCGATCCTCCTCATTGCCATCAATCCTCCTCATTGCCATCAATCCTCCTCATTGCCTCATTCGCATCAATCCTCCTCATTGCCTCATTGCCATCAATCCTCCTCATTGCCTCACAACTCGCACAACTCAACACTTAATCTTCCTTCTCTTACTGGTCTCTGTCACTTCCTGCTTGCTACTACACAGTGTAATCAAATCTTCAACCTGAAAACTTCCGCTGCGCCTCTACACATAGCGCCCATAATAGTCACCTAAAGGCAAAGCCGCGTTCTGAATCCCAGTAATTTTGTAAGATCATGTCCATATCATAAAATTATTTGAATCAATCTTTGACGCATAGGAAGGACAACTTCTGCCAAACCCATGTAAAGACAATTTCGCAATAATTGTTTTCAGAATAGGCTATATGCAGAGTTAATTTGCCAAATATCTTTACGGGGCGGGATTTTTAAATGTTAGTTTAGATAAAGTTACAATGGACACATTGAACAATTCTTGTCATTTGTTCTATTTGAGAGATTAATATTAACAGATCTGCAAGTTGTATGTAATTGTTCCTTCGATTAATTAATTATAAGTTGTTATCTAATTGGTGTAACGCAGATGACATTGTTGAAAGTATATACTTAATCACGGGATTATGGCTACCTTCGCTGGATTAGTAGTGCCAAGGTGTACTCACCATCACGTGATTGTCTTACCTTCGCAGGTATTCTGGAGGCTGAGCTTGTACTGCATCAGCTCCAGTGTAACGGTGTGCTTGAGGGCATCAGGATCTGCAGAAAGGGATTTCCCAACAGGATGATCTACTCTGAGTTCAAACAGAGGTTCGACATTCACTTCTTTCATTTTAATTCACACTTATCTGACTCTGCACTGCAACTGCGATTCATGGGAAAGATTTTTAGGGGCAAACTATCTTAGGCAATATGACATTGTGGAACTTTAGCAACTAGCAGGAATCCATAAAAAAAAGTGTGCAAATAAAAGTTTATGGTTATCTCGGTCTCTGTGCCAGGAGTGAATAGACCTTACTGTCCTACTGTCGTCTCCTATGCTTAACACCCATTGTTCTGCTTCATTTCCGTGGTGATGGTAGTAGTTCCCAATGCCCGCCTCACTGTGATGGAAGCATTGTTGCTCATTCGCCAGAAAATACCAGATTGCTTTGTTGCTTACTTTCGTACTTGAGGTCTGTCCAGGATTCGCCTCCTGTGATTGCGCTGCTGTGTTCCTGCGCATTTAAACCTTTGCAGTGAACAATGTTCAGCCAATCGACTTTCCATCCAGTCGTTTTGTCTACGAGTGAAATGTGAGACAATTAGTGCAACTGATTCTTCTTTCCGACAGATACTCCATCTTGGCCCCAAGTGCCATTCCTACCGGCTTCGTTGATGGCAAGATTGCATCCGAAAAGGTTCTTGCCGCCCTGGATATTGGTGACTCCTATCGTATTGGTCACACCAAGGTCTTCTTCAAGGCCGGAGTTCTCGGTCAGCTTGAGGAGATGAGGGACGAGAGGTTGTCGAAGATCATTGCCAACTTCCAGGCTCGCATCAGAGGATATCTCATCAGGAAGAACTACACCAAACTCCAGGACCAGAGGTTAATCATCCACAACTGCTTTATATATAAATAAATTATATATATATATATCATGATATGGTCGTATATGCAATACTTTGGTTCTTTTATTTGATTATAATGGACCGAATCTTATAGATCTCTATATTGAAAATCTAATCTATTGACAGCATGTCAATATTACTCAACGTACATGTTTGTGCATATTTATTATTATCCATCGTACACAACTGCTGATAACGGATGCAATGATTGGACCCTATATAACTTTGTGGCACAGATTGCAAGTTGAAATAGCAAATCAAGGCAGATATCAAGCAACGATGAAGATTGGAAATAAAATTAGATTGTTCTAGTTGTCCTTCTTTACAAAGCTTGAATTTTAAAATAAACTTTCACTATTCACAACCTGGTGAAATTTTGATCATCCTATTAGACGCCTCTGTGTAATTTTTGTAGAGTTGCTCTGAGCGTCATTCAGCGTAACATTCGTGGATGGTTGGCAATGCGTAACTGGCAGTGGTGGAAACTCTACATCCGCGTCAAGCCTCTTCTGACCCAGGCCAGAGCTGAGGACGATATGAAGAAGCAGGGTGAGGAACTCGAAGCCGCCAAGCTGGAGCTGATCAGACTGGCGAAAAGGCAGAAGGAACTGGAAGAACAGAACGTGACTCTTCAACAGCAGAAGAACGACGCCTACATGCAGCTGCAGGCTGAGGGCAGCACAGTCGGGGACCTTGAGGAGAAGCTTGGACTACTCGTGAACCAGAAGGGTGAACTGGAAGAAAACAACAAGGAACTGGAGGAGAGAGTGAAGGATTTGGAAGGAGGCTCTGAGGCGCTCATCGAAAAACAGAGGAAGTTGGACGAGAAGGCCCAGGAACAGAAAAAGGCTCTTGAGAACCTGGAGCTGACCTTACAGAAGGCAGAACAAGACAAGCAGACGAAAGACAACCAGATCAAGACTCTGAACGAAGAACTAGCCAGGCAGGACGAAAGCGCGGGTAAACTATCGAAAGACAAGAAGCAACTTGAGGAGACGATCAAGAAGACCCAGGCTGATCTGGCGGCTGAAGAGGACAAGGTCAACCACCTCAACAAACTCAAGCAGAAGTTGGAGCAGACCATTGACGAGGTAGGCTGGTCAATCCATTTATTTAATCTCTTCAAAATCCAAAGGTTTAAATCCACGAAATTTATGTCTTTGATTCACTCTACAATATCGCATAACGCCTTGTAATTTTTTTAAATTAGTTTCTTTCTCTCTTATAGAGGTTTCTTTAATCCAAAAAACGCGAAATAATACAACGTTTGAAAATTGAGATGCTTTTCTATCACCAAATCAAAACGTCTGTATTATTAGAAAGAGGAGAGCTTGGAACGTGAGAAGAAGGTTCGCGCTGACGTTGAGAAGGTGAAAAGGAAGTTGGAGTCGGATCTGAAGCAGACCCAGGAAGCAGTTGAAGAATTAGACAAAATCAAACACGAACTCGAGGATAATGTTCGCAGGTCAGCTGAAATACCATTGCAATAACTATAATTGCGATAATTTCTTGTTTGCTTCAACTCAATTTATAGGGCCTAATAATGCATGCATAATTTCGAGAGCCTTTAATGACAGTTTGATTTCTGCCAATTTTGGCAATAGTGATTACACGTAACTAATTGGTTACTAAAACATAATATGAAAACTTATTCCTATAATCTTAGACCGTCAATCACCTTCTCAAAGAAATTTGTTGAATATTCGTGAAGTTTTTGTATGGGCGTCTGATGACTTGTGTCGTTTGTCTCTCAGGAAGGACGGTGAGATCAGTGCTCTTAGTGCTAAGCTGGAGGGCGAACAGAATCTTGTCGCTCAGCTCCAGAAGAAGATTAAGGAGCTGCAGGTAAGGAGACCATTAATCAGCAGATTCACTAGATTGTCCAAAATTGCACCAGTCAATTAACTACTCCTTAAGGAACTTTTGGTAAGGTGGCTATAGTCAGGAGATTCACAGTTTGTCAAAAATTGCATCATTGAAATTGCAGCCGTCGTATGAAGTACCGACCGAAACTACCATTGATTACATCATTTAATTGCAATCTTAATCCTAAGCTACCATTGATTAGACCATTTATTGCAATCTTAATCCTAAACTCCAATTCATAAATCACTACTTCAAGGCTAAGCGTACTTGATCAACCGTCTCATTCGCAATTTAATTAGACTTTTTGCACGTCCAGCCCTAGCGCATCGCAAGCTTTTTTAACGTGCAGTTGTACACAAAATGTGCAGTTCTAAACGGATTTGTGCAGTTGTAGAAGCACTTCTGTACAGTTAAAACTAGCAAAAATGTCATTGTCCTCCGATTGGAAGTAATTTGCCATGGAGGATGGGAAAGGAAAGAAGGAGTTGTGCAGTTCTAAAAATTCCTTCAAAACAGCCCTGGCGCATCGAATGCTTATTGTGTTTGCATCTCAAGTGTTGGTCAGAAGTTTTAACTGTTCACTGTTTAGGCTCGCATCGCTGAACTTGAAGAGGAACTGGAAGCCGAAAGAGCAGCCAGAACCAAGGTAAGCAGACGGTTGAAGTCTACAATACTGACACGGTCGATTGCTTTGCCTTTGAGTTTCCTCTCAAGATCCTCTCTCTTTTATGACAATAATTTTTATTGAATCTCACAGTCTTACGATTAAATAAATTAAATAAATTAAATTAATTGAATAAATTAAATAAATTATAAATTAAATAAATTAAATAAATTAAATAAATTAAATTAATTAAATTAATTTAATTAATTAAATTAATTAAATAAATTAAATAAATTAAATTAATTAAATTAATTATAAATTAAATAAATTAAAAATTAAATAAATTAAATAAATTAATTGGATCTAATGATGCCTTTTACTGAGTAGATCTTAATTAGGCTATGCGTTCAGATTCTTCCATTATAATCCTCTAATAGGGTGCAATAAATTTTAACAACAGATCTCACACCGAAGCAAAAACTGCTTCTCCCGTTAACGAAATAGACCTGTTCTTCTCTCGTGACTGAAGCGATGCTTAGCTCGCTGTGGCTCTTTTAATCGATTATGCTTTAAAGTTCAAATTATTAGTCATTTTAACTATAAATCCAGTAATGATGGAATGTTGACTGTATTTCAGTCCGACAAGCAACGAGTTGAATTCCAGCGCGAACTGGATGACCTCAGCCAACGTCTCGATGAAGCCGGTGGAGCTACTCAGGCCCAGGTAACCATCGAACCACATTAATATACTAGCAGATCATTATAATTATAGGCCTGTGGTAGGCCTACATCAGTCACCCACTGGTTGTGTATTTGATTGCATACATTTTTCAATTATAGGCATTTTTCAATAATTGGGATAGCTGGTATATTGCATCCGGGCGATACATTGATTCATAGCTTTAAACTGGATAGCTTTAAGGGATCCAGTGATACCACAACCCGGGACCGAAATGCTTCTTAACGCCATTTGCGCCCACTATTGCCGTAGATATGAGCAGGGCTTAAACTGTGCCAGAACGGTCATGGACGGCATCCATGCACTTGTTTTAAATTCTTAAAGCCGTTCTGCCACTTATTGGCCAGCACAGATTGGAAATTGGCAATTATTTTCCCACACTTTAAGCACCGAATACGAGTACATTGAACGGTCATTCATTTTTCTAGCAATAGTTTGCAGCTGGTGCTTAGACATTGCCCCGAATAGGGCATTGTTTATAAAACAGTTGGTTTGTTTATTGACATCTGCTCCATGTCTTTTTGTCTTTCCCCACAGATCGATGTGAACAAGAAACGCGAGGCTGAGCTTCAGAAGTTGCGCCGTGACCTTGAGGAATCCCACATCCAGGGAGAAGCCCAGGCGTCCGCTCTCCGCAAGAAGCAACAGGATTCGGTTAACGAACTCTCCGAACAACTCGACCAACTGCAGAAAGTCAGGCAAAGGTAAGTCTCAGGTTCTGAAATAAATAAATTGTCAACATCAATATCAGCTTTATTTATTTTTACTTTCTATCTATATCGAGATATATATATATATATTCGTTTAATGTGAAAAAAACAGGTTGACAAGACCGCAACTCAGTAACATGAAAGGGAGCATTACGGGTTACACAGTCGCTTGTTGAGATGTTGATAAATTATTCATTGCAACGTTGATCAACGAGTTCAATTTTCAGTGCATGTCCATTTTAAGTTTCATTTCAACGATTATTTTGATTAAGTTAGATTTATATCTTCGGACGAAACTAATACTCTTATTTACCTACTGTCCACTTCAGGTGTTCAGCAATTTATGTGATGATGATATTGTTGATGATGATTGTATCGCTGATGACTATGATGAAAATGTTGATGACATTAAGAGCATTTAAATCACGAATTTAAATCCTCTCTCCAGGGTCGAAAAGGAGAAGAGTGTGCTGAAGAGCGAGCTTGACGACGCACGTGGTCAGCTTGACCATCTCAGCAAAGGAAAGGTACGACACAATGCAACATATAATATGCCTTTAGCTAATAAGACTTACTTGCAGTTTGTGTCCATCCCCCTTCAGTTAGATATCAAATAATTTATGGACTATTTTCGACACCGATTATTAAGTATAATATAAAGTAACTAAGTTCCGGAGTAAAATGCTATTGAGCGGCTCCAAAACTTCAATTTAGTCCAGAAACGCAATTAGTTTCAGAGTCAAATATATGGAACAAATAGTCGACAATCCGTTCATATTTCAAATCAAAGTTGATACCTTATTCAGTTCAATTTTTGAGGAATATTAATCATAGCATTGCGCAATCACAAATAATTTTTTTGGCAAAACGAGTGTTGGACACTAGATTCAAAGTCGTCATAAATAGGCGATAACTAATAGTTTTATAGGGCTAAAATATTTACGGATTGATTAAAAAATCATCTGTTGAATCGTTTTACAGAGCAACGCTGACAAGGTGAGCAAGCAGCTGGAAGGCCAACTGTCCGAACTCAACGCCAAACTGGACCACTCTCAGCGTGAAAGCCAGGAACTGAACGGAGCGAAGAGCCGAGCCCAGGCAGAAAGCGCTGACCTTCTGCGTAAATTGGAGGAGGCCGAGAGCCAGCTGAACCAGCTGGGTAAGGCCAGACAGGCTCTGACCAAGGGCCTCGAGGACACGAAGGCCGCCCTGGAAGAGGAGAGCCGTATCAGGACCAAACTGCAGGGTGAGAACCGCAATTTCCAGACCGACGTTGACCAGCTGCGAGAACAGCTCGAGGAGGAACAGAGTGGCCGTGCTGATCTTCAGCGTCTCGTCCAGAAGGCGAACAGCGAGGCTGCTGCCTGGAAGTCGAAGCTGGAAAGCGGAGAGGGTGGAGTTCGCTCCGAGGAACTGGATGAACTTAAGCGCAAGCTGAATGCTAAACTGCTGGATGTGGAGAGCCAACTGGAGGCCGCTTTGTCGAAGGCTTCGAGTCTGGAGAAGGCCAATGGACGTCTGAGGGGAGAACTTGAGGACCTCTCCATCGAAGTCGAGAGGGTGAGTTGCAGAGACTTTTCAGACTAATCTTCCTTCACGTTTAAATAAAAATGAAGAAAATCACAAAAGTATTTACACGAATTCTGATCAACTCTACCATGAATCAAATCGATAATGATTCACTAATAGCTTCTAATAAGTCGATGGCTGAAATTCCTGAAGACATGCTGTGGTCTTATCAACGATTTGAAGCTAGTATTTCTCGTCAACATTAAAAGTATTTATTCTTTTACTTCAAATAATAGAAGAAAACGTATGCTGGCATCTGATGGCTGCTCAAGTTATTCATCACTGAAATTCAATTTAAATGCAAACATCCATAGGATATGGTTTAATAAATATTAACAAACTGTGCTTTTGAACGACCACGTCTTAAGAGCCAATCTCACATTGTGACTTTATGATACTGGCTTGTTTTGTAGACTACGTCTGCAGCCAACCAGGCCGAGAAGAGAACACGCGGATTCGACAAGGTCATTGACGAATGGAAGCGCAAGGTGGCTGACCTCCAGGCTGAACTGGAAAGGTCAGGCAAGGAAACACGCGCCTCAGCCGCCGAAGTCTACAGACTGAGAGCTCAGCTGGAAGAATCGACGGACGCAGTTGATGCCGTCAGACGCGAGAACAAGAACCTCTCAGGTGAAGATCAGGCACTCCTCCGACAATTAACAACTAACAAATAACAAATAACAAATAACAACTAACAAATAAAAACCAACAAAGGTATCGCTGGATGAAAGAAATGAATGAGTGAAATGGAAAGTAGGTAAATTAGAGAATTGGGCATGAATTAGGCGATGATTATTAGGATGAATTGACTGCCAATCGTAGATATTTTATGGAATGATTGCATTATGACATAGGTGCAGCTAACACGGTTTGCTGATTGAACACAATAGGTTGACTCTGACCTGTGACTCTCTTTTATCTGTAGACGAAATCCACGATCTCACTGAACAACTGGGCGAGGGAGGCAAGAGTGTCCATGAAGCGGATAAGATCAGACGACGATTGGAACTGGAAAAGGAAGAGCTCCAGGCTGCATTGGAAGAGGCTGAAGGTGCCCTTGAACAGGAGGAAACCAAGGTTAACCGCGCCCAGTTGGAGTTGGCTGCCATCCGACAGGACATTGACCGCCGCCTGGCGGAGAAGGAAGAAGAATTCGAAAGCACTCGGTCAGTTAACAAACGATCCTTCACAAGTCCTTAAATTTCGAAAAACATATAACATGTAAAGTTTGTTGAGAGAGTGCATAGGACCAAGGGTCTTGCGAGCAACGATTTCAACACTCTCTCCCACCCCAATATACATGTAGATGACCGGATCACTATAATTCTTTCTTTATATTTTCTTAGATTCTCAGTAACATTAGACCTACAACAGGTTCTATTGCTTCTAATTCTGAAGTAATTTTAATTAGCAACTTATCTGCTTCGATATTGAGACGACAATACTATCCACAATTCCATCATTCAATGTACATGAATTTCAACAATCAGGAGGTTTCCCAACTACTGCAATGAAAATAAAATGCCCTTGTCTACCAACCAAGTCAAGCACTGTCGATTGACCCAGCAATATTCCGAGTTCATATTTAATAATGTGACATACACCCAGCAATATTTTGGGTTCATATTTAATAATGTGACATACACCCAGCAATATTCTGAGTTCATATTTAATAATGTGACATACACCCAGCAATATTCTGAGTTCATATTTAATAATGTGACATACACCCAGCAATATTTTGAGTTCGTATTAAATTTTTTATTAATGTGACATACTTGACTATCGTTTCTTTGACCTATTATAGGCCTGTGCCAAACCAAAAAATGTATCCGTACAAAATTTCTCAATTATGAATTAAAAAACCTAAATCTTTACTATCGACCCCAGTTTTGTGCTTGTTCGTTTGTTGATTATTCTCCTGGCTAATTTTTTAAAATGCGTTCTAATTATTGTTTATAGTAAGAACCACCAGCGTGCCCTGGAATCCATCCAGGCCAGCCTTGAGGCTGAAGCCCGTGGAAAAGCTGACGCCCTTCGCGGCAAGAAGAAGTTGGAACAGGACATCAACGAGCTGGAGGTTGCCTTGGATGGAGCGAACAGAGGACGCGCAGAGGCCGAGAAGAACATCAAGAAGTTCCAGACACAAGTCAAGGAACTTTCGGAAGCCATCGAGGGAGAACAACGCCAACGCGAGGAGTATCGTGAACAGTTCCAATCTGCTGAACGTCGTTCCATTGTGATCGCTGGAGAAGTGGAGGAGCTGAGGACCCAGCTGGAATCTTCTGAGCGTGCTCGCAAAGCAGCCGAGAGCGAGTTGCATGAAGCGTCCGATCGTGTGTCCGAGATCACTTCCCAGGCGTCTTCGTTCGCTGCTCAGAAGAGGAAGCTGGAAACAGATCTTCTGTCCATTCAGGTATGGAAAAACTCTGGCAAGGGAATATAATTAATTGATTTTTAAGACCCAACTTGAGATTTCAAGTTATTTGTTCTTGACTTTCGACCTAACGGAAACGATTTCATTTAGGTCTGATATTTGAAGTTAAAGACTTTGAACACTTTCTCTTGTGTACTCTGGAATGGGAGACTTGGTTTGAACATTAGACTATTTGGATCCATTCAGCGACCAATCACAGTCTTACCTTTCAAAGCTACTGGCCAACAACAGCAAGCTGCCTCAGAAACCCGAACTGTGAAAACCCCTTGGGCTTCTCTCAGTCATGTGGGTTTAACCAAGATTTGCATTTAAGGCATCAAAACAGAGACTGCATCAAAACTAACCCACCCAAAACTAAGATGAAACCCTTCGAAGTCAACATAACTGCAAGAGCACACTAAATTAAAATTTGACTTTTTTCAATTTCACTTCTGCAGAATTATTCTGAAGAACTTCCTTTCTCGCAATTCCTTGAACCGAAATGCAATCCTTTGAGTGTTATTTAAAGAATTCCAATTTGTTTCTACATCATAGACCGACTTCGACGACTTGTCGAACGAGCTGAGGTCAGCCGAAGAGTCATCGAAGAAGGCCGCCGCCGATGCAGCACGCATCGCCGAAGAACACCGTCGCGAACAGGAACACTCGAGCTCCATCGAGAAACTGCGCCGTGCCCTTGAGGCTCAGGTCAAGGAACTCCAGGCCCGCCTGGACGAAGCCGAAGCTTCCGCTCTGAAGGGAGGAAAGAAGATCATCCAGAAACTTGAATCGCGAGTCCGAGAATTGGAGGTGGAACTGGAAAGCGAACAGCGACGCTACACGGAGACGGAGAAGAACTTGCGCAAACAGGATCGCCGTCTGAAGGAGATCTCCGCATCTTGGGATGAGGATAAGAAGTCTCACGAAAGATCAGCTTCTCAGATCGATGCACTTCAGCAGAAGATCAAGACATTCAAGAGACAAGTCGAGGAAGCCGTGAGTTTTATTTGGTCATAATAACATAGAGCTTTAGGTCTAAACATGCTGCCTCTAGCCTCTACTCTACAGTTAAATGTTGTCTCTGACGATAGTTTCATTACATTTTGTGGTAAAGGTTTTTTTATTTTTTCAAAAACTTCATTGTTTAACGATTTTATATGAAAGTGACTATCCATATTATCTTATGCATTGTAAAACAGCGCTATGGAAGTGGGCCTATTAGGTAGTTCAAGCTGTTATTCGTCAGATAAGTAATATTCTTTGAGCAAGTATTATTAGTAAGGGAACTGATTGAATGATTTGCTGACCGCATTTCTTTGACTGGCTTAACAGGAGGAAGTGGCTGCTATCAACTTGGCCAAGTACCGTAAAGTCCAGCATGACTTGGAGGAGACCGAGGAAAGAGCTGACCAGGCCGAGACCGCCATCTCGAGACTGAGAGCCAAGCAACGTAGCTCTGTGTCCGTTTCACATACCGCAGGACCAGGAGGAGTAAGTTGAAGCCTTGTCTGTCTCGGTTTTTCTCTCGCGCAGCTTTTTAAATTTTTATAACGTTTGGTTAAGACAACGTTTGACCGACGCTTGGAAGCATTAACTTACTTCAGGGCCATTTTTACAGGGCTTTTTTTAACGTGCAGTTGTACACAAAATGTGCACATTGTGCAGTTCTAAATGGATTTGTGCAGTTGTAGAAGCACTTCTGTACAGTTAAAACTAGCAATAAGGTCATTGTCCTCCAATTGGAAGTAATTTTTACCATGGAGGATGGGAAAGGAAAGAAATGTGCAGTTCTAAAAATTCCTTAAAAACAGCCCTGCATTTTTACACAACGAAACACGATTACAAGTATACCATCGAATGGCACAAAGCTGCCTCTGTTTTTTGCCTGAAACTCTGCCTTATCGTCTCCTCTGGTCTGCACATACACACCGCCGCTGCTCTTCCGACGAATTAATACGGTTTCTATTAGAATTTCTGTATGGGATAATTATGAATAATACCCAGATGACAAATAAACAATCACTGATGGTAGAATCATTTGACAGATAGAATTCTCATTCATTCATTCATTTCGATAATTTATATAGCCTAGCACCTCTTCAAAGAAACCTACTCAGAGGCGCTCCCAGTCCAGCCACGAGCTAAAAAAAATCAGATTTGACCGGTTATTATGATTAGGGCCTATGTGATGAATACTTGAGGAATACTTGAAGTCTGTCGTTGTATCTACAATGGTCCGATGATTTTTTATTGCAGTCCGTCACCATCAAAGAGACGAGAACATCTGGTGAGTAAAACAGAAACACCTTCTCCAGTTAGAAATAAAGCTGCTAAAATAAAAATACACAGCTAGAAAATGTATTGTCTCTTTAGGTTAACACTAGCAATAGATGACACCAAGATTGACCAACAACTCTGACCAGCTAGATATTATATCGCCAGTCACTTTGCCAACGGTGTGGCTATCTGGAAAGAGGCTGTTGGTAGACTCGGCGAAAGTGCACTCGGAAGTCAAGCAATTTATATCTGCGAACATTCATTTAAGCGACGTTGCATGTGTCAGTGTACAACTGTACATGTATGAATGCATGCATGTATGAATTCACGCATGTATGAATGCATGCATGTAGGTCATGCATCAAGGTATTTAAGTAACACAGTGCATTTTAGGTATCTCTAGAACAGACATATTACAGGCTACTAAACGTCTAGAAATTACGCTGTTTATCGCTGCCATAACCCATAGGCCTACTTTACTTTTAAGAGTGAAATTAGTAGGCTATATCTTGGATCATGAATCCACGGATTTATCATTCGCTTAAATCGAGGACTAGAAGTTTTCCTATAAGAAAACTGACATACACAGGGTGGGACAAAAAAGACCCCCCTACGGTTTTTTGCCAATATCTTGACCAAAAGTAGGAATTTCGAAATGAAATTTTACAGGCTTATAGACAATTCATATTTACACATCATGGCCAAATTTCATGCAAATAAAAACTGTTGTCTGTTTTTTCAGAGTCATCATCGTCTGACAACCGCAGATTCTAGACCAGCAAAAGCCAATGTCTAACAAACAGTGTCACTTTAGGTAAGCAAATGGACCGCTAAGCCAATCTTTATTTTGTCACTCCTCTTTTCATCTGATGCAAAATTACGTTCCATCACGACGTCTGCCCTATCATCTATTACCAACAGTCCCATGCAGATTAGCACGTTTGCAATACGCTTGGCCATACACTTCATTGGGACCATGTAGCGATATCCTTGATCCCACCCATACGTTCCTACCCTGCTATACATATTGTTGAATGTTAATTACACATGTTAAGTTAGGAAGAGGCCCTAGTTAATGATTAGTTAATAATTTATAGTATGCAAATGAGTAACTTGATCTCAGCTCTGAGATCTGGAATATAATACCACCCAAACTATTGAGCCGTAGTGTGGTCTTAGCATTCCGTTACAGACCACAGCAATTTCCAAGTTTGTTATACTGTGTTCGTGTAATTGTAAGAAAACTAACTAGTATAGGTCACAGCAAGACAAGGGGATAAACCAACCCTTGTAGACTAGGCGCTTTCAGTAGCGGATTATATATGGTGCTCCGAAAGTCTGGACTCTGATAAACAAACAGAATTTCGTTCTGCATTAACAGCACAGCAAAACAGCACAGCAAAACAGCACGGCAAAACAGCACGGCAAAACAGCACGGCAAAACAGCACGGCAAAACAGCACGGCAAAACAGCACGGCAAAACAGCACGGCAAAACAGCACAGCAAAACAGCACGACAAAACAGCACAGCTAAGCAGCACAGCAAAACAGCACAGCAAAACGGCACAGCAGAAGGAAAACTAGGATAATTGGCTAACGTCTTCTAAAATAAACGGGAGGTGAATGTCGGATAAAAAGAATCTCTTCACTTCTATAAGTCTAATGGCGTTTTTTGGCTTTGCGAGGGACTTTCAACTGAATATTTTTGTTGTAGATTCCTCCAATTAGTTCCTGCATCCATCAGAAGTCGCCGAATATCGATACAACAAACGTCACGCTGAAAACGCGCATAGGCATTATTATATTATAACCCAGTAGAGGTTAAACACCGTAGAACGAGACTGAAACCGGTAGAAAACGATATTCTGGATGCATTTAGTAGAAACATTTCTCGCACAAAAGTCGAATTTTACTATCTTGAAACATGTTCGTATATTTATTTTTATCTGAATAGTACAGTGTTGTAGATCATTTAGTATGTAGTATGTAGTATGTAGTTCCTAGTCAAACATCTCTAGAGTCATGTTATATTATTCTAGTCGTCGCTGTTTATGTCGTCTTGTTCAGCTGAAGAGCGTTTTCGCTTTCTTCAAAATTATCTTTACACTTTTTGCTGTTAAAACCGCCGAAAGGAGGTTTTTGAAGTAGTAATCCGAGCAATACAAAACGAAGCAAAACTTTCTTGTTTTTCATTATTCATTTGATCGTTCATTAAGAAGATCTACGTAGCGCCCTTTCAATCTCTACTACTCAGGAGCGCTTCCCTAGGCTACCCCCACACCGCTGAAAAGGACCGTTTTGAGATGAACATAAAAAGAGTCATAGTGAACCCTTGGGAACAAGCACAACGCTAAACGACCAACCACCGAGAAGACACAAATCTGGTTAGTAGCTGTGCAGGCAGAAGGGACGATAAGCAAACCCCGACTAATAGAGAGGAGAGAGAGACAGACCGACAGATAGACAGAGAGAGACAGAGACAGACAGAGAGGCAGACAGAGAGAGAGAGGGTGACAACCCGGTATGCTGAAGGTAGGGAGACAGATCGCAAAGAAAATTAATCCGGATAGATACCCAAGAAGGACCCTGCCAGAGAGGAAAGCGAGATGGTACGAGATCTGCTGCTGGATGGAAGGAAAGTAGGAAACCAATGCAGCACATCCACCATACTATCATTAACTTAATAGCAGTAACGGTACTGACAATAGTAACCGCAAACTTTTGTAGCGCCACTTCACAGACAATCAATGACAATCCCAAGTTAACACAATGAAATCATGATCGAGTAAAATGGAGAAGAGGGAAAATGGGAAAAGATGGCACAGAGAAGACAGTAGACACGGATGAAATCCACCAACCACACAGAGATTGAAAAGCGAAACATAATTATCACATAGTGACAAAGAACACACCTCATGCATAGCCTACATGCGTTCTAGTTCTTGAAGATTGTAGGACTACGCTTGTTCTGGCACATTAACATCGCTGGTGACCGAAAGTGAGTTTGGTTTTGAAATGTTGAATGGCACGAGGCTCTGACAACACAAACCATTGCAGAATAACATTTTCCCACTGAAAGTCCAGAGGCCGTACTATCTTCGTCCTCGTCCTCATAGTTTTGAACTACCGATTAAGGACGAAAGAAATTACATTTCTCGAGTACTTTACAGATACTCGACCATTGCCCCTCTTTCTGACCTCCACCCAATTGTTTGAATTGTCATGATTTTTCTTAATCATTTATTATTTGCAACTGGCTGCGGTGTGTCAGCGAGATTCTTAATAAAACGAATATATAATAGAATAGAATAGTCTTTCAACAATTAGTCTAATCATAGAACTTCCAAAGCATTACCACAGAGTAGTGACGCTTAGCCTAAAGTTTAGACCACTAATAAAAATCGTGTTGGAAGTCAATTCCAAGGTGATCGAATCGGGTTGAAAGCCAATAATGAATTTGAAAAGATAATGGAAGCAGACAATCATAAAAAGGGAAGAAATGAAACTAATAAGCTCTTAGTTGAGACCTGATTGCTTCTCTCAAACTCCACGCAGGAAAAGCTTTTGCTGAGCGAACAGTAGGCTACTGCTGTCTGAATAAACTCCGCCACTGGTTGCACTCTGCCAGTGCCAGTCCCAAGCCTGGATAAAGGAGGAAGGCGTCGCTAATGGTCCTTGTAACCACACAATGACGTTAAACTGCAAATGCCGCCACTGTCTGAATAGAATCCCAGATTCAACGTTGCAGTCCATTCACTGAACCTCAAAAAACTCGACTCAGACTCGGACTACCCTTTGGGTAACCCCTCTGACTCGACGTAGCGCTCGTGAATAAGCTGGTTCTCTGCGCTAGACTTTCAGCAAGTCCTCGTGAATAAGCCAACGTTCGTGAATAAGCTGGTTCCATGCGCTTCGTTTTCGACTGGTGCTTTAGAAATTTGGAGATTACGATTACAATTACGAACAAGTGGTTCTTTTTAAAAGTTTCGAGATGACGCAAACTATGACATTAAAACAGAAGTTTTAGTCAAACTCCGATTGAAACTCCGATTGAGTGTCCGCGCTGAAGTCGGTAGCGCCTCTGAGTATAAATCTTGAACTTTGAGTAGGGGAGGTGGGGGCAAGAGTGGCATAAAGTCACAAAATGTGGAATAAAATACGCAATATTAGACATATCAAGATGAAACTTGTTTTGTAGTGTAGGTAGATCATCGGTGCATCCATAAAATTTCTTAAATTGCTACTGGATACGATTTCTTAACCACAATCTGGCTTGAGGTGGAGGCACCCAAAAGGCCACTCTTGCCCCACCATGCGGGGCATGAGTACCATGCCACTTTTACCCCTTGTTGAGGGCAAGACTGGCATGCCCTTCGTACCCCCAGAGACAGTAACATAGGCTACGTTTTCAACAATTTTGCTTTACAATTAGCAAAAATTTATGTTTTACATATTAAATCAGACTATTGCACACAGCAATACATAGTGTGATGAGAAGATACCTTCCCTGAAATCCCTCAAGTACCGGTTTTGCTAAGCAATCTACAGAATTGGCGCTCTGTATTAAGCTTGAATCACAAAATCACAACAATGTTAAATATTTTCTGACATTCAGACAAAAGTTTTAGTCAGTAATCAACAAAGACAAAAGCACACAAGAAATAAGTCTATTTTAATTTTCTGTGTTTTAAATGCATTTTTTATTTCTCGGCTTCCATTGTCATTCTATTTTCAGGTACCTGCCATCGCAGAAGGTAGCCCTCTCTTTGCTCCATATCTTATGCACGTTTTCCTCTGTAGACTTGCTTTGCACGAACTTGACTTCATGCAGCATTGCTAAATATTCGCTCCTTCTTTTACGCTTGCCAGCAGCAGTATAGGCAGACGAACCTGGCGATGGCTTTTCTGAACAAGAGAACTATAGACGTCAAGCCTTTACATGAGGCCACTTTATTCCTAAACGCTGCTTTACTTGCCTGAATTTCTCACAGGTGAGGATATATGCTGAGTCTCAACGGTATCACTATCTGCATTTCTTCGCAGATGAGCAATCATTGAGCATAGGCTGGGAGTCAGTGGCAGCACTGTTCTGAATGTCCTCGTAGGTAAAGATGGGCTAGGCCCCATTGGTAGCCTATCATGTTTACATTTCCTGGAAGGACCAGACAGGAACAGTTTCTCTCTTTCTCTCTCATAACTTATCTCGATTTCGTCAAAGAAAAATATGAGTAGTTGATACTCTTATATGACTTTTTTTCAAAGGCAGTTGCTACCTTAATATTGATTGCACTATCT
>OX457052.1:5114519-5237019 GCA_949752735.1 Lumbricus terrestris
CGTGATTTCACCTATGCCTACGCTGCCGTCCACGTGTTTTTATCCTCCTAATATAAGTTGACAATGAAAGTGTGCTTTATATGTATGACTTTGCTAGTTTGATGGGATGTTTAGCCTACGTGTGGTAACATAAGCCTTGTGATATTTCCATCGTTTGCGTGTAGCTACAAGATCTACCGAACGAGCTACTTGAATGTATCCTCGTTAAAGCCGTAGCTATGGAAGTTAAGGATCTCAAGCTGATCAAAAGCGTGTGGAAAGACAAAGCTGATCTGGCGATTAGCCGATTGAAGTCCGTCAGTTCGCACTGGACCAGCATCCTTACGACTAACTCCTTACGATACAAACTACACAAAACTCTAGACGGCACTGGTCAGTTTTAAAAAATTCTTCTCTGTTCCTCTACCGGTTCTTTTATTCTTATTTGCGATTGTTAGAAGCCCTGAAAATGGAATAACGGTCACAGCGTCAGAATGGATGTACATCATATTCAACTGGAGGCAGTATATTCTAAATCCTTAACTAAATGTCTGCTGTGGCAAGAATTTTATACACCTCTCCTTTAGCGATCTGCAGCCTGTCGAAATATGGAATTGGATGTAGTCTAGGGAAATCACAGCTCCTATTGACATAGCCTATGTAGTATGTACGCATGCTAATCCTCGCAGGCTCGCACTCTATGAATATGCCTAGATGCAACTTTACTGCTCGACTTCCAATACAGTGGGTTTACGATTCAAATTAATTGCGACGAAATTTTCGAGGTTCACGTTAATTCCGCCTGGTCGTAGACGTTGTTTAGCAGCGTGTATATATAGCGTAGTAAATTTACGGACATGACTGTACATTGTAAATTAGTAGTAAATTTACGGACATTACTGTACATTGTAAATTAGTAGTAAATTTACGGACATTACTGTACATTGTAAATTAGTAGTAAATTTACGGACATTACTGTACATTGTAAATTAGTAGTAAATTTACGGACATTACTGTACATTGTAAATTAGTAGTAAATTTACGGACATTACTGTACATTGTAAATTAGTAGTAAATTTACGGACATTACTGTACATTGTAAATTAGTAGTAAATTTACGGACATTACTGTACATTGTAAATTAGTAGTAAATTTACGGACATTACTGTAGGCCTACATTGTAAATATGTCACGTAGGCTAACGTTCTCTGACGACCAGAGCGTCACCCGTATAGGCTAGTCGACCAGAAAAACATCTCCGTATTGTCTCCAGTTTACTAAATGACAAGTTGCACACCTCCCGACTGAGTTTACATCCACACGAGTACAGTTCCCAACCGAAGAAGTAGGCTAGGCTTTATAGAAACCATCCAGATTTTTCTCAATTGCTTACCTAACTACTCACAACGTCTCAAAGTTGTATTGAGCAATACAACTTTGCATTAAAAGGTAGCGTTTCTCTTTGCTTGTTTTGTAGTAGCCTACATACAGTTACTAACCTGACCGAGAAGTGCGCTTAATGTCTATGCAGTTCTGTTCTGTTCTGTTCTCAGCCATCCTCGTTTCGAGGTTCGGCCGCATCATGAATAATATTCATCCAGCGTCTCCTGTCTTCCGCAAGTCTATGCAGTACATGAGAAGAATTATTGTAGAAGAATAACTAAACGAAGACCACTGTGTTCCTTAGATAGACTAGTGGATTGATTGAATCCTCAAAGGCTTGGGCGGTGTTTGGTTTCCGTTCTTGGAGAAGCTAAATTTGTTGGGGCTGAGACTCGGTCCAGAACGAGCGGAGCCTTTTAGTCCTCGGGCTGAAATCTCGCCGAAAAATACTAATTTTCTCGGCCAAAAAGGTGATGACCTTTTTTTAGTCCCCGCGGGCTGAAATCGAGCCGAAAAATACTAATTTCCCGGCCCCAAAAGTTTATGACCTTTTTTTAGTCATTCGGAAGTTTCGCGTTCGTGAACAGAGACATTTTCCCCGAACAAATTTCTGAGTTTGCGCCTTCTTCAGGGGCTAAGCCCGAAAAAGACACCATTTACACGGTTAAAAATAATTCTAAGTCTTCCTGGGGGCTTAGCCCCTAGCCCTGATAAACTCCGCCCATGCTCACTGACCTCCAGCCCCGGAGCGAGCGTCAAAAAACGTCCGGCGCCAAAACAGCTGCGCCAAAAAGGCGACGCCAAAGGACCTGCTTCGAAAAACTTATAGGCCGCGTGAAATATAGCATTCGTTTACTCACAAAATAATGGGAGCACAGTCCCAATTAAGACAAAGATTACAAAAAACAGAAATAAGTTTACATCAGTAGCCTATATGGACAGTATAGGCCTCGAGGCTAAGTCTATCTGTAATAGGCCTACATGCAATAGGCTATATACAAGATGCGTGAATTATGATAATTGTCAGGGATGGGCAGTAATTTAATTGAGTAATTGAAATTACGTAATTTAAATTACAATTGTAATTGGTAATTTGTAATTTGATGTTCTGCATCAAAGTAATTTGTAATTTGTAATTCAATTACATTTCTTCCTGTAATTTGTAATTTCAATTACATTCTGCAAAATCAAATTACTTTGAATGGCCTATATTAAAATTCTTTGATGAATCATGCGATCCTTGATTATATATATAGATTATAGACCCTACAATTATCAGGGATGGGCAAATTACAGGGCAGCATGTAATTCAATTACAAATTACCAATTACTGGAGAAAATGTAATTGAATTACAAATTACAAATTACTTTTGACTCAGAGCCTCAAATTACAAATTACAAATTACGTAATTTCAATTACATCAATTACAAATTACTTTGGGGCTTAAATCATTGGAATTAAAATCTCAGGCAGGAAGTGTATGCCTTTTCCCTTATTTCTGTGTATCATTATTTATTGTGTAGCTTTCTTTTAGAAGCAGCAGCCGTTCAAACAAGTTAGGCCAGTCTGATCGTTTGTTATTCCTTGCAATCATGCCTGCAAAACTAAAGAGCCTATATCTATCTACTGGTGCAGACAAAGGCAGGGCATCATTAAATTGTATTTAAAGAATTTGTTAGTAGTTGTAGAGCTATGAGGCATTATTAGTTCCCTTTCTGTCATCCTCCATATGCTGCAAGATTTCTAAATCGTTTTTGTTTCTGCTAGTCGACTTAATTTATGGTCACTAACACGCTGCACATTAAAACCATTAAATTCTTCCTCTTCGTCTTCTTCTTTTTGACCACTATAGATGCTCAGTATTTTGTTCGCTACCATGGGCGCCCGCACATAGGGGCAAGGGGGGGGGCACTTGCCCCCTCCTGGAAAATTGAAACCTATTTTTCTAACTACTACTTTTGGGGTTTAAGAAATTTTTCCCCATTGAAATACTAATGTTACGAATGATACACTTCAGTGAAAGTCAGAAATTTAAGTAATGAAATCTCTTTAGAAATAAAGAAGCTCTTAATTTTCTGCCTTGAATTTTTTTCAAGCTCTTGCTGAAAACGGTAACAATGACTTTTAACCCTCCCGTGGGTGCCCATGCAAATAGTAATCCTATCGATTATGGCCTACTTGTCTGGAATC
Source organism: Lumbricus terrestris (assembly GCA_949752735.1). NCBI lineage: Eukaryota > Metazoa > Annelida > Clitellata > Crassiclitellata > Lumbricidae > Lumbricus > Lumbricus terrestris. The sequence continues at coordinate 5,118,073 of OX457052.1, forward strand.
TCGCTGTAGGCTAATGCAATTTTTCACAACTACGCAACAATTAATAATGAATAAATTACACTAATGTAAAAATTTGAAATTTATCAACAGCCCATTGAAATTAAGTAATGGATATCTACATATTCACCGGCGTTATATATGGAATCAATTTTGCTTTTAAGTCAGGTTGCATTTTGTCCATTTTTCATGCTGCCAGTACAGAATTTATGTAGGTCAAGCTGTAGAGAGACTTGAATAATTGGCTCTGGTTATCACACCTTGAGATTTTCTCCCAATACCAATAATTATCTCGTCTGTTCAAAAGAATTGATACCCCATTCTTCTGATCCTCGGGATCCTCCACCTTCCTAAACGACACCTGCAATAACATCTGACCCTCTGAATACAGGACTCGGACCTCTTTCTTGACAGCCATTTGAACAGCCTGATGACTTGATGCAGCGCTTCTGAATAAGCTGGTGCTCTACAATTGACTTTGGAATGGCACTTAAGAAGTTTAGAAATTACGATTAAAATATAGAAGCAACTTGATGGAGCACTTGCCTCTTTAAACTGATACCTGCTTTTCGTTCATTTATTCATTCATTCATTATATAGCGCTCCTTCAAAAACTACCTTTTAACATTCTACTTTTGATTTTTAATAAATTTCTTCGCTCTAAGAAAACTATTCATATTGAAAATGATAGGCCTACACAAAATGAAACTTAGAAATATGCATTAAGAAACCTCTTTGAAAAATACCCATATTCTCACTTTCCAGCTTTGCAATTTTTAAGCTCTTGCGACTAGGAAATTTAACCGTGACCAACTTAAAAATTTTGCCCCCCCTGCAAAAATTTCTGCGGGCGCCCATGTTCGCTACCGGTGGTATATTCAAATGTTGTTACTAGCAACTTATGTATTCTTTTAGTTTGGTCTGCAAACTGTGCAGGTATAGCCACATAACTTTAAATAGGCCTACGGATGATTCACTGTTGCAAGGATCGCATGATTCATCAAAGAATTTTAATATAGGCCATTCAAAGTAATTTGATTTTGCAGAATGTAATTGAAATTACAAATTACAGGAAGAAATGTAATTGAATTACAAATTACTTTGATGCAGAACATCAAATTACAAATTACCAATTACAATTGTAATTTAAATTACGTAATTTCAATTACTCAATTAAATTACTGCCCATCCCTGTATATAATGACGTTTTAAGAATATTTGTTTTTCTGCGTGTTATTTTTGGGCAATAAATGGAGCAGCATAACTATTTTCAGCCGACGTGACGATTCGTTTGGAAACGCTACTCGAGTCTCCTATTGCCCAGCCATTTGGCGTCGAGTGCGTCACTTCGCTGAAGGATGAAATATTTACCGTCGAGCAGCGTGATGGAAATGTCCATGTTATATCCGTGTACAACCGCGACAATCTTGCAAAGGTGAAGGCCGTCATACCGCTGGAAGCAGAGCCGAAGTGCATGGCAGCCTGCAATGTGTCAAACTGCGTCTATGTAGGTCTTCCAAACGGAGACAACACCCTTTCAGTCTTACGCATTTCTAAAGATGGAGACGGTCAGTTTAACATATCACCATGGACAATGACTGATCCGAAGCTGTCAGTTTACAGGTTCTACGTCCCGGATAATGGTAATCTGCTAGTCCGTCCACAGCAGACTGGAAATAGTCGTAGTGTGGTTAGAATATGCGACGCGAATGGGTGCTTACAACGTGAAGTAATATTGCCTCGAGGCATCCCGGCGTTTAGGCAAGCGACAGACCGCGTAACAACCGTTCTTCAGAAATCAAATGGAAACTTGATGATGGTCTTCAGCAACGATTATGAAACTAGCTTATTGGAGATCGATGCGAATGGGAACGTTGTGCGCCGATGCGAATCAGAGACCTCGTCCGGTTTTGTGACTTTTGCCGATATTCACGGAAGAATTGTAATAACTGACGAGAACGACGGAAGCATGGAGCTCTTCGATTCTGAATTTAATCTCATTGGTATATATGGTTTTCAGCGGGATGAGGACAAGAACCCTGCTGTCTTTCACGTGCACTTCACGAGCGAGAGGAATGAGATTGTGCGTACGCATTTTTATTGGAGCGCGCCGGTAGCAGATGCGGATGTTGCCAGCTTCCGTTTCACAGAGGAATGAATGACTCGAAAGGATGTTAACGATGGGACAATTTGTATTAAATAATTTCTGTAAGCTTATCTCTTGAACGGTATTATCATGGCCACAAGTATCTGTCGTTTAAAATAACGCATTACTCCTAGTAAATTTCGGGCTACTTTTGTAGATCTACTACTATTACTGCCTGCGAATACAGAACTTTTGGATCAATAGATAGGGCATACGATTTACTGATCGAAATCCAAAAGACTTTTAGGCCTAAATACGTGTAAGGCCATCTATAATTTTATTGAGAATCCGTTTACATAAATCCGATCACCTTTAAAACATCGGTTTGTTCTTGATTAGTGCGTTTCATCGTAAAAGAAATTTGCTAATAAACTTACTGCTATTGGCATCTAGTCGAAATAGAACGACAAGACTCACGCCCACGATCAAGGCCACTTCCGTCCAATTATATTTCATAGACATCATTTAATTAAGTGTTGAACACCTAACTGTTATTCACACAGTCGAAGATTTTCCAGCATGACCATGGGTTTAACATGGCGGCAGAGGCGGATCCAGAGGGGCAAATCCGGTCATGCCCCCATTCATAAATGCCCATAGAACGTGCCCCCACCCCATTAGGTTTCAACAAGCTTTCAATCAACAATCAATGCAGCAAGATCGAGAAAGACCCATTAGGTTTTAATGGTATAGGCCACTATATATGATTTTCCAGACATTTCGGCTAAATAGGGAAAATTGCATTTTATAATTATTTGAAGGCAAGTTCGACCAAATGACTTGCCCCCCCCCCCTCTTCGAAAATTTCTGTTTCCGTTTCTGCATGGCGAAGACCTCTTATTCCTCCGTCCAATGTTGCAACCGTGTCATCCCAAAAAGGTGCCGTCTATGTAAAGAGTGCGAATCACTTTCGCATTACGTCGAGAAACCTCTCCGACGCCCGTCTATGTTGTGCCGTGTCTGTGTTGTGCCATGTCTGTGTTGTGCCGTGTCTGTGTTGTGCCGTGTCTGTGTTGTGCCGTGTCTGTGTTGTGCCGTGATCGCTAGCAGATCCTCTTCGCCCAAATCTCTAGAGCGTTACTTGAAAGCCAGGCAAGGGCACCAGCTTATTCACGAGCGCTGTGTCTAGTAAAAAGGGTTGTTGAAGAGAGTAGTCGGAAGGAGGTCGTAGTCATGACTTTCTGGCATTTAGAAGGTCTGGTCGTAGTTTGGTTACCATGGGCGGAGTTTGGTTTCCGTTTTTGGAGGGGCTAAAAACTTGGTCCAGAACGCGCTGCGCCGACAATAGGCCTATTTTTTAGAAAATTACTATGCATTTCCCGGCCGAAAAAGTTGATGACTTTTTAAAGTCATTCCTTGTAAGTTCTTGGGGGTGGGCTAAGCCCGAAAAAGATACCATTTACACGGTAAAAACACGACTCTGGGGATTCTTGGGGGGCTTAGCCCCTAGCCCCTGATAAACTCCGCCCATGCCGGTTACCCGGGAATCAGAGATGGCAGAGTAGCTGTTAAGGTGGGTGGCGTTTAGATCGAGAATCGGAAGGTGGATGATCGGCCCTAGTAGGGAGAGAGATTGCGAAGATTATTCGGAGCAATATCCAACAACGACTCCACCAGAGGAAAGCGAGATGATACGAGATCTGCTGCTGGATGGAAGGAAACCAATGCAGCACATCCACCATACTATCATTAACTTAGCAACAGTAACGACACTGAAAATAGTGTCTGCAAATTTTTATAGCGCCACTTCACAGATAGCCCATCAATGACAATCCAAAGTTAACACAATGAAATCATGATCGAGTAAAATGGAGAAGAGGGAAAATGGGAAAAGATGGCACAGAGAAGACAGTAGACACGAATGAAATCCACCAACTACACAGAGATTGAAAAGCGAAACATAATTATTACATAGCGACAAAGAACTCACCTCATGCATAGCCTACATGCGTTCTAGTTCTTGAAGATTGTAGGACTATACACGCTTGTTCTGGCCCTTTAGCATCGTTTGTGACCGAAAGTTGGTTTGGTTTTTGAAATTTTGAATGGCAAGAAGCTCTGGCAACACAAACCATTGCAGAATAGAATAGTCCTTCAACAATATTAGTCTAATCATAGAACTTCCAAAGCATTACCAATAGAAGTGACGCTTTAGAAAGTTTAGACCACTAATAAAAATCGTGTTGAAAGCCGAATTCCAAGGTGATCGAATCTGATGATGATGATGACGACGATGATGATGATGAGTGGGTCCCTATACGATTAAGCCCTATTTCTACAGTTCCGTCACACGGCACATGCCGCTATACAAAGATGACACAGGTATTATCACGGAGTAGCAGTAGACCTTTGACTTGAGCATGAACCTGAACACCTCCAAGCCAATGTGGTTGCCCGACGCATAACAGGTAGAGTGCTGTTCCAACCTGTGATCCATCCATGAACGAAGCAGGTTTTCGAATTCCGCCCTCTCAGATCCACCCTTCACATCATAGATGTATCCTTGCGCTGGTCGTGTATACACATCTTAAGCTTGTGGGGCGCGCTGGTGTAGTGGTGGCGTCGTTGCCTTGAAGCCGGAAGGTTCGAGGTTCGAATCCACCTCGCCGCGTAAGGACCTTGGGCAAGTTCTTCACTCACAATTGCTCAGCGCTTCGGCGTGAAACTCCGATTCAGTGTCCGCTCTGCATTCGGGAGCGCCTCTGCGTAGAGAGAGAACTTGAAGGGGCGCTATAACAAGTGCACATACAAACAAACATCAGCGTGACAGGCGCCGCTTAAATTTAGTTTTTTGATTGGGTCTGTCACGCTGAGAGCGCTTCTGAATAGCTCTGCTGTGAGAAGCGCTGCTTTACAAATGCTTTATTAGATTAGATTTAGATTAGATTAGATATCATAGCTCATTTGGTTTGGCACTCGACAACAACTTCTTAAGCTTGATGGGACCCTTCTTGCAGAGAGATTTCCCTCCTTTGCTTTCCAGTCAAGCGTTCGAGACCTTGGCATAGTCCTTATCTTATCTTATCTGACCATTTATAAAGCGCTTCTTGCAGCAAGAGCCTTTCAGAAGCGCTCCCAGTGCGTTTAACTCCGAGAAAAAAGACAAGTTTTTAGACGAGAGAAAGACAAGGACACACTACCAGAGAGGATGGCAGAGCGAACTGATGGAGGAAGCCCATTCCATAGGGAGGGACCAATGCAGGCAAATGATCTGGATTGAGCCATGGCAGTCCTGACTCGGGGGACAAAAAGGTCAAGCCGATCAGAGGACCTAAGAGGACGCAGTGAAGTGGCAGAAAGGGGGCGATGTATCTGATCACACAGATACTTCGGAGCAAGACCCATTTGAGACTTAATGACCAAAATCAGGACTTTAAATTGAATACGGGCCGAGAGTGGAAGCCAGTGAAGTTGTTCAGTCATGAATGTGGAAATGTGGGAGAATCGAGGAAGACGGGCAATGAGCCTAGCAGCGGCATTGAGTACAGATTGCAGAGGAGCTAGGCGAACCTTAGGCAGTCCAATAGGCAGAGTTGCAATAGTCGATCCGAGAACATACAAAAGCATGCACAATTGAGGTGAAGATCGATGATGAGACAGATTTGCGAATAGCCTTGAGACGCCTTAGCTGGAAATAGGAAGAGCGAGTAAGATTGGCAATGTGCTCAGTGAAGGTGAGAGAACTATCAAGGGTGACACCTAGGTCTCGAACACTGGAGGAGAAGTTGAAGTGAGGAAAAGTTTGAGAGAGCAGTGTGTAGTCGAGTTTTTGAAGCTGCTTAGGAGTGCCAAACCAAATCAACTGGGTTTTGGAAGAGTTCAAAGAAAGACGATTGGACGACATCCACAGATGAAGATCTTGAGACAGAGCGTCAATTCGACTTGCAAGAAGGAGTTGAGCAGAAGGGGGTCCATGGACATAGGCTTGGACATCATCAGCGAAAAGGTAGCCAGTTGCAGAGTTACTGGGGAAAGAGAGGTAATACCAGCCGTGTAAAGGATGTAAGGTGTAAAGGACAGCACCCTTACCTTTTCTCCACACAATACCACATTCTCCACACGATCTTCATACTTTCATCTGAGGCGGCTTCTTAGAGCAATCCGTCTCCTCATTGCTTTCGTCTCTCTATTGGTGGCCCTCCAAAAGTTCGTCTTTCCCAGGGCTTTTTTTAACGTGCAGTTCTTCACAAAATGTGCAGTTGTAAATGCATTTGTGCAGTTGTAAAAGCAGTTGTGTGCAGTGGAAATCATTAGAAAAAGGATGTACTTTCAGACGGTTGACGATGGAAGAAGGACATGTGCAGTGAAAAATAAGCAGGAAGGCGAAAAAAACAATTTTCAAGGTGATGACTAAAAAAGTCATCAGGTTTTTTCATCGCCGATTTGCGATATTTCATGGAAAATTTTTCAGAAACGATGAGAAATTTTCGCCAAACAAAGCTGCACTAAAAAACCTTCCTGGTTGTGCGGTTCTATAAATTTCTTTTTAAAAGCCCTGGTCTTTCCCCTCTTCGGTCTGTTTTAAACTCTGCGATCAGACTAATAGCCCAACTTCCTCGCTCATGATACATCTCTGCTTTTATGCTTGACCTCCTTAATTGGCTTCCCCTTATTGCTTGGATTCAACTAATTGTAATTGTAGATCTAATTGAACATTTGTATAGCGCCGCTCACAGATTCAGTAGCGCTCCCGACCCAAGTTAGCACTGCCGCTAACGAACAGTTCTGTAGGCTATAGTCTTCAGGCGTTTCCTAAACAGAGGTAGAGAAAGACTGAGTAGCTCAAGACGTAGCTTAAAGGTTCTTACATTAATTTTCGGGTCTTATACTGACCGAGCTCCCAAGTATGTGACCTGAGACCTCATCTGTCGGCCACGTCTCTTCGCCCGCTCCGCTCATTTGGCTTGCTTAATCTCTTCGTCCTAGGACCACCATGGCTAAAACGCGAGTCTTTGCTCTCATTGAAACTGCATTGTGGAACCAGCTTCCTCCTTCAACGCGTTCGTCCTTATTAGCTGGTTGGTTCAATGGATCTTTTTGCTGTCTCAAGACCACTTTTCTCTCTTGGTCTAACGCACTGGGAGCGCCTCTGATTGGTGTGCACTGTGAGAGAGAGGCGCTATATAAACTTATAGATAAAATACAATACAATATCGCAGACAGGATCCTCTTTGCGTTGACGACACACTGACGCAGTTTGCTCCCAAATGAATTGTATGACATCATCACGTCTGTTATCTGACGTCACATTATCAAGACGCCATTATACCTATTTCAGACCGACAACTTATTTAACTTTAATATCTTTTAACTATTATAGTCAATTTACTTAGCCAATTAACTATTAATTTTAGGTACTATCGTGGTCGATCTGCTTTTGCAATGGCACTGGCGTTGGTCTTTCACTTTTGATTCGCTTAGTATTTACCCACAATTAGGTTATAAGTGTTTCTAGCGACAAAACGCAACAATGCTACGAAGACTTTGGTCGATGCTTCTTGGTCTTCTGCCAAGGAAGCGAACAGCAGCTGAAGCGAATGATGATAAACAAACGAACGAAGACTCAGATGGTAAGTTAATACAAAAATCATTCTGATAATCCGCTTTACAATAATTGTTTACAAATTCAGGGATTAGACATTTGATTGTGATGAATAAGCCTATTTAGGAATGACGGTCAGAACTTCTTAGCCAATCCATTCCACGATTGGATAGGCTATGTCTATATGTAGGCTCTATCTTGATCGGTGTCACGACAACTGGTCTACTCTAACGACAACTGGTCTACAGACAATTCGTCTAACGACAACTGGTCTACAGGCAACTGTTCCGGCGCTTGAGAAATGGACGCGGGATGAAAGTTTTTACAGGTGAAATGGAGGTTGGATTGATGAAAAAAGCGCAAGAGAAATGGAATCTGGATGAAAGTTCTTTCACATATGAAATATAAACTGTAACCTATTGACGAAAATAGAGCATGAGAAATAAAAGCTGGATAAAGGTATTTCTAGATATGAAATAGAAGCTGGATTGATGAAAAACGCTTAAGTAATGGAAGCTGGATGAGGGTATTTTTATATCTGAAATAGTAGCCGGATTGACAAAAATTACGAGTGAGAAATAGAAGGTATTTTTATATCTGAAGTAGAAGCTGGATGCATGTTGAAATACATGAGTGAAAATCATCAATCCAGCTTCCATTTAAGCTAGAAAACCATTTAACTTCTTTTCATCAATCCAGCTTCTATTTCATCAATACGTATACGATTCGTCTGTAGACCAGTTGGCGTTAGACGAATTGTCAGAGGACCACTTGTCGTTAGACGAGTTGCCTGAAGACCAATTGTTGTGGAACCATCTTGATCAGGCTCCGCGTAAGCACAAGAAACGACCAGCTTTAGGCTACGCACAGTAGGCCTACTGTTAACTTAATAGTCCTATAATTAAAATTTTGATATTGTTAGGTCTCATGATTGCTAAGATCTCAAATCTGTTAGTTTCTTCTAATCGCAAATAGGCCTACACGGGCCTTAGCATTTATTCTGTGAGTTCTGACCTATAGAACTGCACATGTAGGTCACACTTTTTAAACTAGGGGCCTAAGTCTTGCATCGGTTTTGTCGACACAGTCTGTGCAAAGTTTCACCATCGTTCGCCGTGTTGTTAGAAAATTCGGGCCTTTGTCTCGCGCTAATATGACATAAAGATCGCTTGCTTTCTTCTTCTGCCTCCAGGACTATTACAACAAGAAAACAAAGCCAAACGTGCAAGACTCGACTCATTCAGTTACACAACGGTAAGCTGTAATAGATCCCCAGAAGATAATTAGACTGCAATCCTAGAATTTCCATCCGGTCTAAACCTTGAATTGAGTTTCCATTTAATCTTCAATCTTTAATCTTCCATAGCCAGTATCTAGCTTTATAAGTAGTCAATAGTATTTATAGTATTGCATTGTATTGTATTGTATTGTATATATGCCTAACTGTGTCTAGATGCGTCACTTTCTTCGCCTGTTTCGACAAAAAGTCGTTTCATGCTGAACGAAAACTGCTTGGACTCGGTTGCTATAATTGATGCAAATGCAAACTCATCATCAGCACAAGGATGGATCCAATAATTATGTTTGGACCCTTCCAGTGAAACTGACTTAAATCGCCTTTATGATTATAAACCTTTATGCTCCTTAATAATTCCAAGAAAGTAAAACCGTCAAAACTAGGTTTGATCTTGTTTAGATACGGTGCTCTCTACCCTTTCAAATTTAATTTGTGACTAGGCCTTGGCCAAAGCCACCTTTCCAAAGTCATCTAGGCCTACGAAATAGGAAAGACCTGTGAAATAAGAAGTAGGCCTAGGCTAGCATAAAGTTCTGGACATCTTTCAGTTCGTTCACGTGCTTTTAATTCAGCTTAATCTCCTAATATAAGTTGGCAATGAAAGTCGGTTTTAATTTCCTGTATGCATGGGCATAGGAGACAGAGGGGCAAATGCTCCCCCCCATTTCGGGCAAATGTGTTTTTCGGGCAAAGCAAGCATGGACGGACAAACTTTTTAAAACTTTTTTCGGGCAAACATTTTTTCGGGCACACCGGGGGGGCAAAGAGCTATATTTTCAGACGATTCGTGCGAGATGACTAAAAAAAGGTCATCAGTTATTTCGGCGGCTGAAAACTGAAAACTCAGATATTTCGGCTGAGAAATCGGAATGACTAAAAAAAGGTCGTGTCAGAAAATTTGGCCCTAGAACAAATGTAAAATCCCGCGGTCCGCCAAAAAATTTCAAAGTATATTTTTCGAGCAAAAGTCAAATCTTTGCTCCTCCCCCCTACTGCCGAATTGTCCCCTACGACTATGCCTGTATGCCTAATGTTTTCGACTCTGCTTGAAGATTGCTGCGCTTTGTTGATCTTACGCTGAAGTGTTCTTAAGAAGTTACGGTTAAGATAGTCTTTTATCGTTTACGTATAGCTACAAGATCTACCGAACGAGCTACTTGAATGTATCCTCGTTAAAGTCGTTGCTATGGAAGTTATGGATCTCAGGCTCATCAAAAGCGTGTGGAAAGACAAAGTTGATCTGGTTATTAGCAGACTGAAACCTGTCAGTTCGCACTGGACCAGCATCCTTACGACCAACGTCTTTCGAAATGAAGTACACAAACTTCTAGACGGCACTGGTCAGTTTATTTGCTTTATTAAGTATTTCTCTATGTTCCTGGAATTAAATAGGGCCTGCGCTTTATTTCGACTTAAGATGTATGTATGTATGTATGTATGTATGTGCACTTGTTATAGCGCCCCTTCAAGCTCTCTCTACTCAGAGGCGCTCCCGAATGCAGAGCGGACACTGCATCGGAGTTTCACGCCGAAGCGCTGAGCAATTGTGAGTGAAGGACTTGCCCAAGGTCCTTACGCGGCGAGGTGGATTCGAACCTCGAACCTTCGGGCTTCAAGGCAACGACGCCACCACTACACCACCGCGCCTCACGTGTTATTAGAAACTCTTAAATGGAATTAACACCAGTAGGCCTACGTCTGAACTCTTAAGGTAACACTGAGGCATTCATGAACTTGTGAATAAACTGATTTCATGCGTTTAGCGGCCTTGGTCTTTTAATAGCATTTAAGATATCATGACTCTTCATGAGCTTATTTGCGATTTGGGGGCGTGGCCATCCCACGAACCCTTGGCCTAGTCTTCTACGACTTTAATCTAAGTAACGAGACACGGTTGTGTGTGGCTCATTTGGATGGATATTCGAGAGGAATCAGTAGCCTAATCCTAAAATAACTGTCTGCTGTGGCGGGAATTTTAACTACGGTACGCTTCTCTTTTGACAATCCAAAATCTGTCGCACTGCGCCATAGGAAATTTGTAACCTGCATAACATCTAGACACCCGCCTTAGTAGCTGTTCTGCCCCTCTGATCCTATGGTAACTCGACCCAAACCACCACGGACTACTCTCACGGGCAACCCTTCTCACTCAAAACAGCGCTCGTGAATAAGCTGGTGCCCCGCGCTTGGCTTTCAAGTGGCGCTTTAGAAATTTCGAGTTTACGATTACGATTAGTCAAGTCACAGAGCTCCTACTGATGTAAGAATGCAAATCCGCTTTACTCTACGGCGTCTACGCCCTACTTTACGTCTACCAATCGGCCTACATGTGCAGCAAGTCTACGATTCAAAGTCATTTTGAGGTACACGCTAATTCCACAGCAGCTCCTATCTGCCGACCGAGTTGGCCTACACACGAGAGCTGTTCAAATCCGACGAAGTATAGAAACGCACCCCTGCCATTAATGTAACGCTCAGTCAAAACAGATGTGTGGACAGAAGGTTGTAGGCCGATCTTTATCATGCGATGACCATAGGCTTCAGGCATCACAATTAAATAGACTATACGTAAGATAGCCTAGGCCTATATCAATCATTTATTCACCAAAATAATAGTGGTAGCACAGTAGGCCTACAAAACAAAGACAGCCTAAATAGGTTTACAGCATTCTCACTTATCTCAGGACATTAGGTCTAGATCTGCATGTAGGCCTAATAGGTCTGTTGGGCCTACTAATTAAAACAATAATTATAGCCTAGTACAAAATGCGTGAATTTAGATATTTCGATGGGCCATATTTTACATTTCAAGCATATTTGTTTTAATAAGTGCCATTTCTTTGGGCAATAAATGGAGCAGAGTAACTATTTTCAGCCGAGAAAAAGATACGTTTGGAAATGTTGCACGAGTTTTCTACGCCGGCAGAAGACCTACGCTTCATCACTTCGCTGAAAGATGAAATATTTACGGTCGAACGCCGCAACAAAGTCCATGTTATTAGGGTTTACAATCGCGACAATGTGGCAATGGTGAAGGATGTCATCCTGTGTACAGCAGATCCGCAGTGCATGGCAGCTTGCAATGTGTCCAACTGCGTCTATGCAGGTCTACGAGATAAAGACAGCAGCCTTTCAGTCATGCGCATATCGAAAGATGGAGATCAGTTCAACGTAGCACCGTGGGAAATAAATGATTGGAGACTGTCAGTTTACATGATATATGTCCCAGGAAATGGTAATCTGCTAATCTGTTCTCTGCAGAATGGAAAGGTTCGTAATGTAGTAAGCATATGTGACGCGAATGGATCTTTGCAACGTGACGTAATGTTGCCACCAGACAACCAAGACGTATGCTGTGCTGCAAACTATACGACCGCACTTCAGAAATCAAATGGAAACTTGGTGATGATTTACAACGACCGGAATTCTCGAACAACCTTGTTGGAGCTTGATGCGAACGGGAGCACTGTACGAAAATTTGAATCGTTGGTCGTTTACTACAGTCGTGTGAATTTTGCAGATATTCACGGTAGAATCATGATAACTCACCAGTCGGGTGGAGAAATGGAGCTCTTCGATTCTGAATGTAATCTCCTTGGCATTTACAGTTTTCAGCATGATAAGGATAAGAGCAAGTACCCATTCATCAGTGACGTACAATACGCGAGCGAGAGGAATGAGATTGTGCGAACTCTTTACAATTGCAGTTCCAAGACCCATGATGTAACCATCTTCCGTTTCACAGAAGAATGAACGACTTGAAAGAATGTTAACGATGGGGCGGGGGGAGTGAAGCAACTTGCATTAAATAATTTCGGTATCTCTTGAACGGTATTATCATGGTCGCAAATATCGGCCGTTTAAAATAACGCTTTTATCTTAGTAACTAACGGACTATATAGTATATACATCGATCTGTACTATTACTGCCTGCAAATACCGGACTTTTGGATCAATAGATACGATTTATTGAACTGTGTTAAAAGATTTACACGTAAGGCCATGTATTGAGAATTCATTTACATAAATCCGATCACCTTTAAAACGACGTTTTTTCTTTATTCCTGCTTTTCATTTTAATAAAATACCCTACTGCTATTAAATATATCGCTATTGGCATTTAAGCTTAGTCAAAATAGGACAATCAAGGACACTGCAGACCACTAGGCCTATTCTCGTAGGCAGCATTTAGGCTATTTATGCGCTGCACTGTAGGCCTAACTACACATATATGCCTAGTGCCTACCCTTTGTAGGCCTACTAAATGTAACGGAGTAGCTCGCCATTAGAGTGTTAAATCGTTACACAAGAGGCAACTGAGTTAGATTTAATTCAAAATCACTGGATTACCGACAAAGTGGGCCTACAAATTAACTGCCATGTCATACAGTACTTAGGGTTGGTAATGTTGCTTAAATGTTTCTCGGTGTAGGCATATATATTTGTATGTTTGCATGCACGCTTGTTATAGCGCCCCTTCAAGCTACCTACTCAAAGGCGCTCCAGACTGCAGCGCGTAGGCCTACACTGCATCGGAGTTTCACGCTGAAGCGCTGAACAATTGCGAGTGAAGGACTTGCCCAGGGTCACTAAGCGGCGACTTGAGGTGGATTCGAAACTGCAACCCTTCGGCTGCAAGGCAACGAACATACTCACTACACCACTGCGCCCCACAATTACATAGTTCTATATATGTGTGTAAAAATTCAATCAATAAATGTTCACTTAATTTAATAAATCCAGCCGAACTAAACATAATTGTTTACAAGTTTTGTATTGTATGAAATTTAACATAGAAATTTAGAAGGCGCCTCTCACAGTGCACATTGTGTGTGTGTGTGTGTGTTTGGTTTGGGTAGATCTACGTCGGTCATCCGATTCTAGGACGATTGATCACCGGACGGTTGATCACCGGACGGTTGATCACCGGACGATTGATCACTGCGGACGTTTGATCATCGACCGATTGATCACCGGACGATTGATCACCGGACGATTGATCACCGGTCTAGTGGTCACTACAATTTATCAACTGAGAATGAAAGAAAAATGTCGTAATTACCGCTAGTAAAGATAAACATGGTCGGTTTCTGCTAATTCTTAAATATTCACACAGCAAATAGCACATCAGAATAAGCACGCATCTGTTTATCTGATTAGTTACCAGTTTAATAACGCTTGCCGTTTCAGTATATTTTCACATTTCACTTCTTATAATTTCATTACAAATTAAATGCATTATGTGGTAGATTGAGTCTGTCGTATCGTTTCATACAAATATTTATCTTTACTAGCGGTAATTACGACATTTACCTTTTGTCCTCAGTTAATAGATTCCAATGACCACTAGACCGGTGATCAATCGTCCGGTGATCAATCGTCCGGTGATCAATCGGTCGATGATCAAACGTCCGCAGTGATCAATCGTCCGGTGATCAATCGTCCGGTGATCAACCGTCCGGTGATCAATCGTCCGCGCACCGGTCATCCATGTATTTTAATTTATAATAAACGAATATGATATTATATATGCATATATATATATATATATATATATATATATATATATATATATATGGTGTTGAGTTTCAGTGATATTATGATTATAAGGACAACGTAGAACTTACAGGCCCAGGAAAAGGTGGTGTGATGGGAGATGGAAACCATGCTGGCTCCTGAATGTTGGCTGCGTATAATACGCGTGAACCATTTCTCTCTATAATAGGCTACCTATAGGCTAACCAAAGGCAGAACTGAGAGGATGGAGATGCACCACAGGTTTGTGGGTTGCCTTTGGTTGATCAATCATTCCTAACGATGGGTCGGATAATCGAAATCATAATGCGTCGACCAGTCACCGTACCATGGGATATGGCGATGATATCCCTTAATTGAAATCTGAGGTCAAGACTTTAACAGCAGCTTCCTCTCACCAGATTGCTATTCTTCTTCTTTTTAATTTTTTCCCAAGGAATATCGTCGCCAAATTATTATTATTATTATTATTAGCATTATTGTTAGCATTGCTATTATTATTATTATTATTATTATTATTATTATTATTATTATTATTATTATTATTATTATTATCATTATTATTATTATTATTATTATTTTAATTTTTTTTGCCCCGAGGTAAACATGATCCCTCGGGGACTTCAACACTCTCGATAAAAGCAGATTTGTCTGGAATGAACCCTAATCGTCAAGGTCCCAGTTGGAAAAGGTACCCCTAAAAGCGACACAGTTGAAGCGCTGAATCGTTAGCGACAGGCGTTGAAACAGATATGACGTTTCGCGGACGTCCCCAGTTGCGGTGCTCATGCTTTGTCCCAAAGCAGAAAGGAAAGTCAAGCCCTCGTTGTTGATGGGGCCTAGGGTTTCGTGTGCCAATGCTATCCGTTCCAGGCCGTAGATTCCTTCGCTATCCCATAATCCCACGCGAGGTGATCTGGTTGTCCCTAAGGCTCGAATTTCCACAGTGCTGCGCAAAAGCCTAGCTAAATTCGGTCCATATTTCTGGAATAATTAAGCTACATCGTGTACCTAGCAACCTCCGTAATGAACGTCTGTTACGTCTTGTTCTTCTTTGTGCCTCATTTGTCCCTCTCAATCGTTGAGCGTCACGACAAAAAAGGTCATCAACTTTTTTGGCGGCGAAAATAGCCTAGAAAATTTCGTCGAGATTTCGCCGGATGACTAAAAAAGTCGTCAGAAATTTTGACCGGCAAACTCGTTCGTCAAAAAATATCGCGTCTTTCCGCCCCCCCCCCGGTCTGAGGTCTCCGCCCATGCTGAGGAGTTTCTCTTGAAGTGGCCCTATAAAAATTTACGATTAGCGGCAGCCTAGGCCTACTAACAGTAAAAATGAGCAAAAATCTCTGAGCAAAATTGCTCGAAACTAGGCCTACTCATTTTAGTATACACAACAGTTACGGTAGGCCTGCTGTCGTTCATAGGATTGTGGGGTTTCCGTTATCAGGCAGATTGATCTGGAAATCAGCTAGAACTGCTATCGAGACCTATTTTGATGAGTCTGTTCGAGCGCTAAAAGGCCTACTATTTCGTCTGACCTGAACTCGTGTTATGTGACGCTTTTTAAAATGTCGTCATTTGTTACGTATACACTGCACAGCATAATAATTATGTCTGCGTTCATTCTTTTACTAATTAGCCTATTGCTGGTTGTCACTACCCTTCCCTATTCTGGATTTATTAAGTCTAGAATATTGAAAGGTGAACTTTATGCTCAGAGGCTGTTGGGTGAATAATGGTATAATAGCAACCTACGACCTAGAACAAAAGAGACTGTGATTCATATAAAGATATAATATAAAATAACAGTTTAGTCAATAAATGCAATTCAAAGAAAAGAATCTTATCTACCTATTTGTGGCGTATTAATTAAATAGTATTATGTATATTTCTTATCTTTCCACATCGTCCTTTCTGGTGGATGTAGAAATGCTTTTCAACTTCCGCAGGGAATGGATTGAAGGGAAAGTTGAAGAAGGCCGCGATCTTCTCACTTGCCGTCAGTCCAGATTTCCTCGGTAGTTTGCTTGGTCGATGGGTACTGTAGCTCAGAACAGTAACCCAGCGTGTTTCTCCTTCTTCCTCGGATCTCGTCAAGCATAGGAATTCACCCGTCGCTCGATCGATTCTTCCTCCTCGTCTTGCTGCAAATGTTTCAACTCGGATCGCTTCAAAGTTCGATCACAACTGCATCGTTCGACCGATTCGCAAATCGTCGCCAAGAGTCACAAAGCTTCGCACAGTTCACTCGCTTCGCCACGGAACTTCGCTTCAAACGTCTCAAAGTTCGATAGTGGGACAAGTCGACAACGTGTCGCTTTCCTCACCCATAAATCGAGTTCCAGATATTCGAATTACCAACGAATGGCTCCGTAATTGCCGACGGACGCCATCGCTCGAAATATCTTTTCGTCCATCTCCTTGCACAGCTTCTCGATGACTGGGGGTCGTCTGCTAGCGTGTTTACCGTCTGCTTTCGTTAACGCTGCTTTCCACCGCTCAGTAATGTTTAGTCAATTGTTGTAGCGCATGTTGATTCATCATTAATAATAATTATTATATTAAGCCACAAATATATTATTAAATATATTTCTAAATACGCCACTAATTATCTAACTTAATTCTTACCTACATTAATCATTATACATAGCATTGTTTAATAGGTTTTGTTTGGCAAGAAACATTCAACCGCTACACTGGTGTTGCCGCGAAAATATAAGCTTAGAGGTCGCGACGTAAGATGGAAACGGTGAACGTTTGGCTCAAATCACAGTTATGCTCATTCAACTCGCAGAACGACACAATTGTTTATGCATGACTGGAAACATTCGGCTTAGGCGCAATCTGAATTAGATATAGGCCTAAAATGATTGCCGATTAAGCAGATATGGCACCCCATACAGGCCGATTAAGCCGATATGGCACCATGTAGAGGCATAGAATATTAAATACAGAAACAACGAACTGAATATTGAATCTACAACAAGAAAAAGTAATTACCAAATTAATAATATGCATCAGTGATGCTATTGGAAAACCAAGATCCAGTCTCTGAGCGACTTATTCAATATTCATGCCTCAGCTGGAGGGAATAGCTGTGAATGACCAGATGGTTGAGTGTGTTTCGGAATTTGTATATCTGGGCTCCTGGCTCAGGGATCTATGGAACATTGACGTCTCTGAGGCCATCGTCGTGGCAGAAGACCGTAACCGGTGAAGAAAAATTGCTGAACATACATGCAACGCTCCAGGAAGGCATGCTTCATGAATGAATGCATGAATGAATGGATGAATGAATGCTATTCAATGACTTTGTCTGTGTGAAGCACAGGCAGCTGCAAATTATTAGCATAATTATACTTGCCAAAAATACCCATTATTTTATCAAAAATTAAATTTTTATGCACTTTTAAATTAATTATTTCAACATTTAATGCAGTCAGTTTATAATGAATTATGAAAACCTTATGATTATAAAAAATGCTCGAAGAAAATACTCTCTTCAATACCCAGCCCAGGGCTTAAAGTGTGGCTGGACGGTCATGGACGGCGTCCATGCACTTATTTTAAAATGTGAATGTCGTCCTGCCACTTATTGGCCATCACAGCCTGAAAAGGTAAGGATGTCCTGGCACTTCTTTTGGAAAGGTAAGGGGCGTCCAGGCACTTATTTTTCCACGCTTTGGGCACTGAAGATAGCAGAAATAATCCAAGGACAATACATTCATTGATGGATATATTAAGCACATTAACATGTTCGGCAACTTTATCAGATGCTAACGAAGAATGTCATGCAAAAGCACTACGACTTATTGCCCAAAAATAAGTAGCCTGAACTATGTGCATTGCAATTGACGAAAATATTTTTTCTCTCATGCACTTGGGGACACCCCTAATATGCATGCATGATTTATATATATAAAATATATATATACATTTATATATATATATAAAATAATATAATATATATATAACCCTTATTGTGAGTTTTGCCCATTCTCCTTCTCCTCATGGGCTCTTCCAACACAGGGCTCGTTTTCTCGCGACTGAGTATATGAATCGTACCCGGATGCCGCAAACCTAGTGCCTCAATGGATTTGACTCCCATGCTCTGTCAGACTTTGAAGCAACACAATCTTCAGCAGCAAAAGCCGACATGTTTATTTAATCTTGCACAGCCTAGCACCTTTTGCTCGACAGTATCGGATATCATAAACAACCTAGCGCCAAACAAACTCCGCACGACTGCAATGTACATAATTCGTGTATGAGACAGTCCAGTTCCAGTTCAGTAGAATTCATTTCTTCAGTTTCTTCTTCAGAAGTGACTTATTCAGGGCATCGAACTTTTTCTTGTTGAACCTACAGCAGAAAGAAACAGAAAGAATACGTCAACCACCAACGTGTCTTTTTGATAAATTCAAAATTAACAGCAGAAGGAAATTGATCAAAGACTGGACAATGATAATCTGTTTAAATTGCATTTGTGCTAGCCTCACCCTTTATCGACCGAAGGTATAGGTTTCCCCCTTACCATTTACTACACTTTGCTTGGCAAAAGGTTAATTCTTCTTCTTCTTCTTCTTCTTCATTATCCATGGACTGACAGCCCGTTGGTGTCCACTGCGCACTTGACTACTCTCTTCTATGATTCCCTGTCCCGTGCCCGGTGTGTCAGCTCCTGCTCATTCATCCCACACCATTCTTCTATGTCCTGCAACCATTCTCTGCATGGTCTTCTCCTTCTCCCCGTTCCCTCCATGATTCCCGTCATTATGCTCTTTATCTCTCTATTATCACTCATTCTTTGGATGTGTCCGAATAGTTTCAGTTTCCTTTTCATAAGCAGTGGCGTAGGCAAGGGGGAGTTTCGGGGGTTAAACCCCCCGCATTGGCCCCGGGAAAAGGTTTTTGAGGTTATTTTTCCATTTATGTAAGAAAAAATAGCAAAATCCAGGGTTTCCCGCCATAAACCCCCCCATCAAAAATTCCTGGCTACGCCACTGTTCATAAGGGTTAATTACTTAAAATAAATACATGAATTGAACGATTTACTTAAATATATGAAGATTTCAGATTTTCTCCTGCAAATAACAATAGCGAATAGCATGGCTATTACTTACTTCCTAAAATCCGCATCTTCCAGCAGTTCGTCGATGATGTGCTTCTTCCGTTGTCTCTTTGGAATGCGGTGGCTGTAGAATTCCACGGCCGAGTCTTTCACAGTTCCAATCTAAAGAAGACAAAACACACCATGCATCATAATCAATCAATCAATCAATCAATCAATCAACCAAAAAGTCAATCAAACAATCTGGAACGTCATTCCAGGACCATTTTACAGCTAATAAAAATAATATAGTTAAATGGCAGTGCTCTTGTTATCATGAAACAACTAAAATAATTAATTAGAAAATTAATTGAAATTTTAAGTGAGAAATTAATCGCTTGGAATTTGAAGCCCTAGTTGTTTCCACGGGAGAAAATTGCCACCAATTGGGCAAGGCATGGAATCTGGAAAGTCGGGTTAAGCAACGAAATGACCTGAAAATAATTGTAAGAATGCGTTTCACAATGATTTTCTGGTGTCACCAGAACCTAAAGCGTGTTAGCAAATTTTTATGTGACTTGCTTCTAATAGTGTCATTTCCAGATTCCATGCCTGGTCCAATTTGCGGCCATCTTTTTCCCCGTAAAAATTAGACCACTTGCCATGGTCCGCTTTCTTGTAACTTTTTGTATGTTTACCACCAGTTAATTAATTATTTCATTTGTGGGGCGCGATGGTGTAGTGGCGGCGTCGTTGCCTTGAAGCTAGAAAGTTCGAGGTTCCAATCCACTTCAAGTCACTGCGTATGGACCTTGGGCAAGTCCTTCACTAGCAATTGCTCAGCGCTTCGGCGTGAAACTCCAATGCAGTGTCCGCTCTGTAGTTGGGAGTGCCTCTGAGTAGCGATCTTGAAGTGGCGCTATAGCAAGTGCACATACAATACAAACAAACAAACCAGACCTAAGACACCTGAAAACCGTCAAAAAACGTTTTCTTGCAATTTTGTTGTTGTCATGTCATGGATTGACCCGACTACATCGTCAGCGTAATGGTTGACGGAAAAGAGAAAAGAAGAAGATCACTTACCTGGAAATACTTCGGAAGAGCAGCACCGGTGTCAAACTTTTTGAAGAACTGCTTTCGATTCAGAACTTTTCTCATCCGAATAAGTCGCAGATCCATTTCAGTTTCTTTCGTCAGTTCCGTCGCTGGAAGATCAAACCAGTTTTTCCCTTTCGTCTTTGCTCTTTCCAACTGGAAAAACACAACAACAATAAATGCAAAAAATCAACAAAACAATCACTAAATATAATGCAATAAAGGCAAAACCTTGAACGGGTCAACAAGGTCCACAAAATTTTAAATGTGCAATGGAAACCTATAAACAATAAGGACATGATCCCATTCCCATTTCCCCAATTTAACAGCCAAAGTATTCAATGTTTTCTTTCCGAAAGATTGGAGTTCTCACAAAATTATTGATAACATCGTCTGTAAAGCAAAGCATTTCTTATACACACTTCAAGTCCTTGTGGTGCATAATTTACAGGCAATGAACTAAATGATGCTGTACGTTCTACCACAGTCAAATGAATGCTGTATACATCACCAGCATGTAGGGCTCTTCAAATGAAAGTCTGCTATTATTAGAAAGCTGGACACCGGGCAGGTACTCCATGGTGATCTCCCACCAGAACTGGTAACTGGATTTACTCCCTTAGACCTCACTCACATAATCATGCTTAGCTGCATTAATCTAGGTGACTTGGAAACAATGCAACTTCTCACAGATGTATTCTCGAAGACAAAGGGTACACAATGCTATAACAAGTGCACATACAAACAAACAACACCTAAATTATGAATATGTGTCATGAACGAACGCAGATGACCACTTACAGTACAATATAAGTTAATAATGTAATAATAATGGGTTTTTAAAAAAATTAATAATAATAACGTAACAATGTAAGAGGTGACAAAACAATCTAAGAAGTGATCAAGCAATGCAAGACCCTAAGAGGTGACAAAAAATAGAGGCAACCAAAAAATAGAGGCCACCAAAAAACAGAGGTGACCAAAAAATCTAGGAGTTAATCAAAAACATAAGAAATCATCGTATAGCAATTAAATTCCTACTCTTCTGCGCCGTTTTCCTTCCCTCGGGCCTTCATTGTACTTTGTGACTTTAGCAGCTTTTTTCAACACCTGAAATAAAGCACACGACGGCACTTTCATCATACTGCTATTAGAGTCACACACTGTTACGAGTAGTCTTTCTAAATATCGTTAGGCCCATTGTTGTATATATCGAATCTATATTGTGCTATGTCATATATATTATGTGCTTAAATGAAAGTTGGACAATAGCATATATACTTGGTTAAGTGCCACATGATAATCTAGCTTTTATAATGTATCGATGGTCATCCAGTCCTGAAGGTGTGCCAGAGGTAAAGGTAATCTGTCTGCAAGATGGATATATAAGGCAGAGGAAGGACTGCCTGGGGTCAGTCATCGGGCGGAGATGCGAAGTTGGCGAGAGGGCATGCACGCTGAACTAAACCGAAGATAGTTCGAGCATAAGAAAACACACAACGGTGCGATCAGACGAGGACGGGACCAGAAAGAGCAGATGCTTCTCCGCCTTTTCTCCGTCACTTCTCCGCAACTTCACCGCCACATTAACGACAGACATGGGTGGTGTCAGACAGAGTGGAACTTCTCCGCCACTTCTACGACACGTGGGCGGTGCCGGAAGGAAGTGGCACTTCTCTACAAGATGCGGTCAGCGGTCGCAACTGGAATAACCGTCAGTTCTGCGACTGTCAATGCTGGGTCCATCATCAACTTTTTGGGCCCGAGAAAATATTTTTCAGCACCACTCGTTCTGGACCGAGTCTCAGTCCCAACAAATTTAGCCCCTCCAAGAACGGAAACCAAACTCCGCCCATGATGCTCACACTTCATTAATGAAAATGCCTCATGTAACACATAACATTAGGAACCTTGTCTTTCACAAACAAAGCATGGCATGATCTATATAGAGCTCATTAATTTGACATTCGAGCATTGTGTAATGTGTATGCATCTGTCTAAAACAGGTTGCCTTAATACTGACCAAATATATCCTGAATTTTGAGAATCATCAGATTTTGTCAGAATTTTGTGACAATAATGTTCTTTACTAAATGGCTTTTCTCTTATTTAAATATATATGTATAAGGACTTTTGAATGCATCACCTGCAATGGTGACACTCAAGTCAATCTTACTTGGATGAACCAATGATACCGACCATGGATCCATTGTAAAATATAACAATTTTAAGATTAAATTGAGATTTTAAAAATACCTCATCAATTTCGTTTGGTTTTTTCACTTCAGTGTTTTTAGGTTTCTCTTCCTGCGATTGGTCAGCAAATCTGAAAACAATCAACAGAGAACAGAGTGCGCTGTTAGCATATATTTAAAAGAGTCCGCTAAGCTGGTTGACCGAATAGCGGGAGGAAGTGTTAAAGTGATCCACCAAACTGCACAGCCATTTCATTCATCTATTCATACATCAACATCAACCCCACTTGTCCATAAACCAATCCATGCACAATCATCCACTCGCACGATGACCATCTAGTCGTGGGGCACGGGGTGTAGCGGGTATGCTCGTTGCTTGCAGCCAGAGGGTTGCAGGTTTGATTTCACCTCAAGCCGTTGCATAGGCACCTTGAGCAATTCCATCACTCGCAATTGCTCATATGCTTCGGCGTGAAACTCCGATTAAGTGTCCACACTGTAGTCAGGAGTGCCTCTGAGTAGAAATCTTGAAGGGGCACAATGACAATTGCACATACATACATACGTGATTATCTGTTTCTTTGTTCAACAAATAGTTCTAGAACGAGCCATACAAAATAAAACATCGTGTAACCTTTCTTTTCTGTCGTATTCAGCTTCCGATTCACTTCCAGAGGAATCGTCAACTTCAGGAACACTGTAATCAAAATAATGCAAAGTTTAAGCATGTATCTAGAGTTCGAGACACCATAAGTACTGTCTTTTAAGTATCTCACAAAAGTACTGCCTCCATACCCAGTCAAAAATTACGTCAACAACATTAACCCCGATTTAACACATCCATTGTGTTGCAGGCTGTCTTTTCTGCTAGTAGTATATTAATATACGTATCAAAGATTGTTACAAGTAATCATCCTGCGTTGTGTCAGTCCGAAAAAAATAACCGAAACATAAAAAATAGGGTAAAACTACAGTTTAGGTGCGAAAATTATTTCTCACGATTTCAAACTGGACAGTTGTCTGAAATTATCGTTAACACTGTAAGAAACATGTCCTCATGACGGAATCGGTTGCGGAAGACAAATTCATGGATATAAAACCTTCATCCAGCTTCGATTTCTTAAGCGTTTTATCATTCATCCAACTTCTATTTAAGATCTATCAAACATTAATCCAGCTTCTATTTAAGATATAAAATACATTGATCCCTCCCGCCCCCATTTCTGAAGCTTTTTTGAATCCAGCTCCCATTTAATATTCAATTTAATATTTTATTCAATCCAGCTCCAATTTAAGGCAATACATTTTACTCCATCCAGCTCCAATTTAAGCAAGACGTTTTCGTCGATCCAGCTTCTATTTCATGTGTAACAATATTTATTACGGTTTTCGTTACTCCCGCGGTAATTATTTTCAACGATCTAGTTCCGATTTCATCAAGAAAGCGTATACATGGAGAAATAATTTACGCACCTAAACTGTAGTTTTACCAAAAATACATTTGGGGACATGGTCACAGTGCTGTTTCTGGAAGTGAAGTGGGGCTTCAGATATTTATATAGCATCGCCATTGAGTAAGGCCATAGTAAATTCTTGCACTGGAGTTGACTATTATACTGCAATGTTGCACTACAAAGCAGTTGTTGGCTGCTGAGAATGTCATTATGCAAAAATTTGGAGACAGAGTATTATTCAGTGTCTTCTACCATCTACAAGGGACTGTATGGTGTGACGTTTATATGGTCCAGGTCTCCGCCATTATGTCTCTTTTTTGACACTAGAAAAGCCACACATGGAGTCCACTATGATCATCCATTTGTTTGGCTCTGAATTTCAGCAGCGTCCGCTATCTATTGGCTATGAGAAATTAATATACATGTACGACTATATATGCCACCAGTCTATATATTATCTACTACACTGAATGATCGCTAATTTGGAAAGGTCCAACGGAAATTACTAAAGGCAACATTAACGTCGGCCACTTTCATTTTTGCAGCAATGAATTCTGGTAATTAGGCGAACCTCATTAGTCTGTCATGAAACGATTGCAACCACATTGCAATAACTACTCACTTTATGACAGTCAGATCCTCACACGACGCCTTAAAGGCATTTAGCTTTAAGGCAACAGCACTTCTGGCTTTTTCTAAAATGTCCGAAGACATTTTGAATGCATAAAATAAATAGCATCTACAATATTCTCATGCTTTCGCCATGCGACTTTAAACAACGTACACAACTTCCGGTAATTTCATCTACACAAACATTTTATAGCGCTTTTACTCGTTTATCACAGCGCTCTGATACAGAGGCTATTGGAGTAAATTTACATAATTTACACTGTGCCTGCTGCGTAAATTTTCTTATATGAACTGAAAAAACTAACTCGAAACAGCCGAATTTTGTTTTCTTGTAAGTTCCAGTCACAAGCTCCCAAATTCGAGCTTGAACCAATCAGGTTCCATCACCCAACCACCACCATCACCGACAACCACCGTAGCACCACGCTGTCTCCTCGGCTTGACCTCCCCGGATTTTGACCTGGCACCGGAACGAAAACGGCAGCTCTGGCTATTGCGGACTTGATTTGATATAGCGCCGGTGATTAAGCTGGTCTCCCTGACGTGGCTTTTGTGGGCGCTGAGAAATTCTCGAAGATTTACATTACATTACATTACATTACATTGTTCCCCGTTTAAATTTTGAGTAGGCTATAAGATAGAGCTACAGTTGAGTGCCTGCCCGCATTAAAGTAAAATTAATGTAGGCCTACTAAAGGTGCTGCAACATCCGGCCCGCAGATTTGAGGGGCATGCATAGGGCCAGATCAATAAATGTGGTGACCTGTTCATATTCAGAAAAACTGCGGGGCACAGCCCCACAGAATTAGTCTACGACAGAGACATGTTAAATTTTGTTGTGGCGACATAATAATTATTTTATTTGTTCTGAAAACACTTATTACGTCACTAATTTTATTTGACATTATTATCAACTAATTGTTCTGCGGAATTCGTATTGCAGTGCAATTTTTGGCGTCACTAACTTCGCTGCTACTATGACAATGGCTCTGTTACCTCTATATGATTATGACACCTTCCTAGCTCAGCACTTTTGTTACGTCATTAGCAATGTAGGCCTAGAACTATAGCGTTTAGTTGTTAGAATGATGGAAACACAGTAGGCTACGCCTTTATTATAATTATCATGAGGACCCTCGACCTTTGCTCTACAAACACTATTGTTATCGTACGTCCAGGGTTTAAAGTGGGTGGGAACGCGTGGGAACGGCGTTCCCACTGCTCTCAAAATTCTTGGCTTGCGTTCCCACTGCTCATCATGATGGAACTCCCAAACACATGCACTTCATCAGCGTTACCACTGCTCGCATTCAGCGTTCCCACTGCTCAACCAAACCACTGTGTACGTCATTAGCTTTCCTAACAAACATCTTGTTGTGAGGACGATAGCTTTGTTACATGGACTTTTGTAAATGTTAGGACATAAAAGTAAGGACATGGCATGCTGAACATGTCTTAATCCGTCTCTGGACCCGTTGTAATAAATATGTGCATGCATGGTGGAACGGTGGGTTGTCACAAGGGGGCCATTAATTGCAAGGTAATCACGTGCAGCACCCGGGCCCACGCTAGACTTTATGAGGCTCTGGTTGAGTGTAATGTATACGCCTAAACTTATTTACATGTATTTCTGTATTATTCTGGTGTGTGGATATTTAAAAGTTTGAAATTGCCTTTTTTAAACAAAATATGACAAATCACTCTATGCTGTGCATTGTATGCTGTTCTTTCACCGATTTCCGAGTATTTTGGACGAAGTGCTGAAGTACAAGTATTTAGTATAATTATGCTGCCATCACAGTTCAAAATTCCTGTGTTTGGTTCCCATGTATTGTAAAATCTCTCCCTTTCTGGGTAATCTTATCTCAGGTATCTCCACCTTCACTTAATTGATAGTTAACTGCTTTTTTCATCATTGCTGATTTTTTTAATTCTTGAGTTTACCTCTCTGAATGATCAAGTTTGAAGTTGATAGAATGTTGCCATTAGGCATCATCACCCGTGGATTAATTGGCTAATGAAGCATCACTCTGAAACACATTGCTAATGAATAAGCTGGTGCCCTGCGCTTGGTTTTTGAGTGGCGCTTCAGAAGTTTGGTGTAACACGACTACGAAATATTCAATTACCACAGCTCACCATGAGTTACGGCGTTTGAACCGTCAAGCTAACACGTTATGCTCACAACTAAATCTTTAAAGCGTTTACTTATACTCAAAGCGAAAGCCCCGTTCGTCTACAAATTCTACAATGACCCTTTCCTCACCAGCAACAAATGCTTTGGGCACACCAGGGAGGATGGGAACTTGGGAGAATTAAATTCCACTTTAAAAAGAATCCCTGACAGTAGTAGGTTCTACATTTGACAGAGAATATAGGCCTAAATACCATTGCATTTCAAGAATTTATTGAATTTCTTATCGCTAGCGATGTAATATTGAAGTGATTACATTTTTTGCAGTTGTCGCGCAGGTTGTTAAATGAACAGCACGTTTACCGTTGCAACCACCATCAGCCTTCATCAGTAAAATAAATCATTCGCATACAAAGCATTCGATTTGAATAGCCAGAAAGATTGATACAGAGTCAATATGCAAAGGTCACAGGAAAACCATGGATAAATAACATGTGACAAATAACAATAATAATAATAACTGTCAAACAATGTATATACAGGGTGCACCAAAAAAAAGACCCCCTAGATTTTCTGCCAATATCTTGACCAAAAGTAAGAATCCCCAAATGAAATTTTGCAGGCTTATAGACAATTCATATTTACACATTATAGCCAGATTTCATCAAAATATTTCATACAGAACAAAAGTCACCACTTTTAGTGAGGTCACCCACCGTTTTTTGACGATTCAAAAACGCGACGCAACAAAAAGTAACAAAAAGCCAATCTAATTATTCTGGCCAATATCTTGGCCAAAAGTAAGAATATCGAAATGAAATTTTACAGGCTTAAAGACAATTCATATCTGCACATGGTGGTCAGATTCCATCAAAATATTTCAAACAGAACAAAAGCTATACCACTTTTAGGGAGGTAACGCACCGTTTTTAGACGATTCAAAAACGAAACGCACCAAAAAAGTAATAAAAACACGATTTGTTTCTCATCTCAGATAATTGGTATCACATAGCCTTGATATTGCCAGATGATCATTATTATTACTATTTAAAAGAGAAGCAGGGTACCAGCATAGCTGTGCGTCACTGAGAAGTCACTTAGCAAGATAACAATCAAATTTGTAAATAAGGAATCTGTCAGATTAATCAACAGGTCCATCAAGAACTTTGCAGAGACTCAAAAGAAGTTTTGACACTGGTGTTGGGCACATTGAACACAAGTTGTGGAGCACTACCAAGTTCATCTGACTACAGTTATTTGAGATGAGACTTAATAAAATCTTGTTTTTGTTACTTTTTACTGTGTTTCGTTTTTGAATCGTCAAAATCGGTGGGTGACCTCACTAAAAGTGGTATAACTTTTGTTGTGTTTGAAATATTTTGATGAAATCAGAGCATCATGTGCAGATATGAATTGCCTTTAAGCCTGTAAAATTTCATTTCGATATTCCTACTTTTGACCAAGATATTGGCAAAAACCTAATTTTTGTTGCACTTCGTTTTTGAATTGTCACAAAACGGTGGGTGACCTCACTAAAAGTGATGTAGCTTTTGTTCCGTTTGAAATATTTTTATGAAATCTGGCCATAATATGTAAATATGAATTGTCTATAAGTCTGTATAATTTCATTTGGAAATTCCTACTTTTGGTCAAAATATTGGCAAAAAACCTAGGGGGGTCTTTTTTGCACACCCTGTATATATACCATTATATACTTTGCCTAGTGCCCAGGGATCACTCCAATATGTTCTTACCTAGCCTTAAGACAACCCTACCGGTAGGCCTATTTAGTTGAGGTTGGGAACACTTCTAAGTAGACAGTCTTGAAAAGGTGCTATATATATACGGTATATATATGCTTGCATAAGGTGCAAACATATGTATGTATACACAAACAAGTTCACATTCTGTTTGAGATTTGTCTCATCAGCTAAAAAATCTCAAAGAACCTCTGTTTTATTTCAAACATTTTGAGTCCACCATGGATGACAACAATAACAACCAAATCTTTTTTACCGACCTAATAGGATCACCCATTCCATATACTTAAATTTCCGAATGAATATACTGCGCTATAGTTGGTAAAGTGTTAAAGTGTAGGTTCGACCACAACAAAAATTCTAACATTTGAGTGCATTAATTTTAGTAAGCGGGCATCATTTCTCTGAAGGGAAGAAGACTCTCGAAGTTAAAGTGTTGCGATACACACGTAAAGCAAACGGATACATATGCAAGAAAATTGACTACACAAGATAAAATATATATAAATCAGCTGACAAAATGTGACCAATCCATGTACAATGCTTTAAATACATATTTATTTGTTCTTTAAATACATATTTATATGTTCTTTAAATATATATTTATATGTCCTATGAAACACTGCAATGCGGTGTTCATAATATTAATCAAAGAAATTTGATGAGAATCAAGAAAAAGCACCTTTCTAGCTGCACGACGCAGGCTATGTCTTGCCATCATTACGACTCAAGAAGTTCGTGAAAAGCTTTAAAATATACATTTTTCAAGACAAGAAAAGACTACAAATAATTCGTATAATGCTACAAATATTTCATAAAATTAATATCTACTTCAGAATAGAATCCGTTGCAAGCAAATTCAGATCAAAATGTGATGATAGGAAATCGCATAAAAATGCTAGACTGTGAAATACGCGAGACAAACCATGGGAACCACATTCACAAAAGTGGACAAGACATAAATGATCCAAGAAAACACGGCCATTTATGTACGGGAGGATGGAAGAATTAAAAGTACAGTTTTCTTCATTGGATATAATACAGTTCACAGAAGACAAGAACTACAGTCAACAAAAGACGTCGAAAAGCACTCAGGCTTTTCAACTATAACAATATATAAGATATTATATAAATATATATTTATTCGTTTATTTTCAATCAGGATCACAAGCCGCAACTTGTTACAAAGCAAAAAAACAAGCATAGAGTCTGAAGGAAAAGTTTTAAGACATGCTGGTTTCTACATGGTAAGCTGATTGTAATCAATGCTAAATATTGACTAGACTTAGTTCTTTTGAGACAAGCTTTTCAAGAGGATCCTGTGTATGAAATTTTTTCAACTGCCCGCAGAAGATTGTAAAGAACAGCACAACACAGTCGAACTAGAATTACATGGACTAGAATCATCAATAAAGAAAGATCTGATGATTGTGAACATGGGGCTTCCATGGGGCCAGGCAGATGACCCAGGACAGAACAATTTAGCGTATTTTGACGTTGAGTTGGCCACATTCAGCCTCTCAAAGAGAGAGAAAAATGGAAAAAGAAGTAAGGTTTTTTTGTCAGGTGGAATTACTTCTAAGATGCAAAAACCACTGGCATGGGAAACGCTTGGATTAAAAACCACTAAGGAGAGAAACACACTTCACATACAAAACCATTACAAGTTAGAAAAAAGACAAAAACACTTAATGAAGAAATGTAATGTATATGTGTGAAGTGTACGTGTACGTAACATTGCTTTTACCAAATCAAGACATCTATTACTGCAATTGGTCCATGCTTGCCTAATTCAAGCAAATGGGCAAATGCATTGTTGAAATCCTGGACTAGTTACACCAATCAGTACTCGATTTCATAACCACAAACCAAATCAAACAAAATTGTAAAGGAACTGAAAAAGTTTGCGAGTGCTAAACCCTGAATTGCAACCATATTTCTCAAATCTCAGTCACTAAACTAACCATTACAGAGAGAGAGACTAGCTCAGTCTCCAAGAAATTCTGCTAAAGGAAGCATAAAATTCAGAATAACAATGCAAATAAGATTAATTATGGTACAAATAAATAGTAATAATAATAACAATAGATTATTATATAATAATAAAAGTAAGCCAACAGTAACTTCTAGCCTCCTCTTTTATCGTGGACGATAGAATGAAAATGTTTCTGGACAATTCTCGCATTTCACGTCTTTACACCAGAGCACACCGAGTACAAGGTTCCAATTAACCAACAGTTCAACATGACTTCGTAACTCCAGTGCGTATTCAAGGCAGATTTCAAACTCACCTATAACATTGTTACGAACCTTTCAAATACGACAATCATAATAATATGATACACATCCAAAGCATTTTGCAGTAACATATTGAAAACAGACAGTGACCTTAAAGGCAATTGGCAACCTAAAATGAAAACCAGCCCAAAGGCAAAGCCGCCTGAAATTATACTGTATATTCCAGTTTAATTTTATTTCTTCCCATGCGAGAAAATTCAGTGAAAACGTCATCTTTCAGCCAAAGTTGGAGACATGAATAACAAACAAACCAAATCCCCTTTCCAAATTCAAATTCACTGGTATTTAACATGCAAAAACAGACAATAATAATAATAACGACAATTTATATGGTGCAGTAACACAGCCATGCCGTTACAAGAGCGCCTTACAAAGCAGGACAATGCTGTTGCTAATGAAAACAACAATTCTTCTCAGAAGTAAGAATATTAAAACTCTTCTGAATATCGTGCAGTAAAAGAAGTCCGCTACACATGGACCAGACACACGATTTCATATTGAAAAGTAAAAAAATATAGCCACTTTCAAGTACTAGGTTAACTCACCTGCAAAAAAATAACTGCAGAGCAGTCAGGAACTTGCCTAGGAAACATAGAATAGCAGTGCTCTTCCAGACAACAGCTACATAAATGCTGCATTAAATTTCACGATATAGCATATTGCAACAACTGCTAAAGGTTAGGTACTCTGCCCTGGACCCTGTGTAAAACAAGAGATTTGGAGAAAACATTAAATGAAACGCTGTGCAAATTTTACAAGAAGCAAGATGCATCATAATGTCGCATTCTACAACGAATCTGAATTTGCTTATTAAGGAGTGTTTGGCTATATACTTCTATAATTATAAAGCAGCTATTCAGGCAAAACATTGAAAAGCAATTTGAAGAGAGTAGCATATCGTACATGTAGTTCAAGTTAACAAAATCCTTAAGTAATATAAAAATGCATTAGATCCTTAATTAATATAAAATGCATTATATAAACACTTGCACAATTCTCTAAGCATAGAATTCTTGTGAATTATAACAGCAACTTGCAAACTATTTCCCAGAGTAATGAATTTAAAGTTTTGATTTGGGATTGGAAATGCCGAATAACTGATAAAATGAATGACCTAATGTTGAAGAAGCAAAAGCACATACACGGTTCTGAAATTACACGGTTTTACAAAGTGTTTATTTATTTCAGAGCAAAGATGAAGAGTAACAAAAACATAGTGAAGACGAAGCAAGAAACATGATTAAAGAAAGCAAATCAAACAGCGAAACACGAACATGCCACACAACGTGATGTAACGCACAATTTATGTAGAGAGACAATGTTACAATCAAACTGATCCATACTAGTGAAAGTGCAAATGCACTGGCATCATTCTGCCGATCCGTGAACTTCTAATCCTATAGAGGTTCCTTAGATTTTAGATACACAAATACGAGTCCTAAGCACAAACTTAAGCAGCTACCCAAATCTGCAATTTTCAATTCTGGATGCATGGACACCTGCACATATTTCTGCAGGACCGAAGCCTAAACCCATGATTACATTTTTAGCAAGCGTTTGAAAAATTCAAAGCAGAAAATTAAGACCACGTGCATTTGTCTAAAATAAAATTTCTCAGTTTCACCTGAGTAGGCTATCTGTATCATCAGTGTTTTAGTGTAAAGAAATTTGTTAAAAGCCAAAAGGTTGTCATTTTCCCTATGTGCAGGCATCCATGGTAGGATGTGCGATTGTGCATCTAGCCTAGTCATCTTCAGCCAACAACTGTCTTTCAGATGAAACCATTTCCACATAAATGCAGGAAATTCAGAGCATTTCAACATTATCATCATCAATAATAAAAGCCTACGTACCACAATGGAAAGACTTCCCTAATCAGAGCATTGGCACCACTGTCTCTGCAAAAACAATTGCTATACCCACACGACAAATACAATGGTGACAAGATAGCAAAAGATATTAGGTTTGGACTTGCAAACCAACACAGAAGAGCTAGCCGTTGATGCCAAGCAAAGTTACAGAAAATACGTTCTTGCAGCACAAGCACTTCGAAATAAATATCAAGAGTACAATAGCCTAAATTTGCACGCAAAGCACTTTAAATGTCTGCATTCAAACACATAACAAGTGAGCCAATCAGCATAGTACGATGGGATATTATACTTCTTTACATAAATAGGTCATCAATTCGTAGCAAGATGAAAGCAAACGAAGGCCAAAATTAGGTGAGAAGTATTTTGCTTAAATGAATAGCACATGTATCAAGTTTACCAGCTAGATATGAAATCTGTTCCACTCAGTGGCCATATCAACTTATCAGTGCTTAGCAGCACTAATCATCAGAGATGCGCATGACTAGTCAAATTCGCTGACAGATTATAATCAGAATTAGCATAATCTTGCAGCTAATCGATCACAATTAGCAGATGCCAATCAAGTGGGGATCATAATTAGATTTCGACAATCGATATGAGGCCAATTTCTGTTTCACAATTGTTTTCAATTGACACAATTGTTTCACTAAATTTATAAAATTGAAAATCAAACTGAAAATCAAAATTTAACAAATTATTATCAAAGCAAGACAAGCTACAGCTGAAAGTAGCTGTAGTCTCTTTAGCTTGCATGATTTTTCTAGTTGCATACGATATCATGAGTTGCAACTCTCGTTAATTTTAAAAATCATTTTCCATTTCATATATTGGTTGCATTAACTGTATCAAGTAGCATGTTCTTAACTTGTTTTCAACATAATTTGAAAATAATATAATCAATTAGAATTCCATAAAAATAAAAAACGGCTCAACAATAAGGATTAGACAGAGGATCAGCTGAAAGCAAGCTAACCAATTAGAAATAGATTAAGCCGCATATCTAACCAATCAGCTAATCGACGATTAACCCATCTCTGATGAAGATCAGAGATGGGTTAATCGGGGTTAAACTAGGCTGAACAGAAATCACTGCTCACTCAGAACATCATCTGAACACTGAGCGAGTCAAACAGATAGAGTATATATACGCTCAGCAGCGAGCGCCAGTCACTGTTCACTCATTCACCGATTCTACCAGACCTCTCGTCCAGAGATTGGCCACATTCACGAGAAACGATACGAACGCAACATGGCAAGCACTTCGAAGTTCAAACGCCGCTAATTTCAGCAAGATTCGACGTTTCCTGCGGGAAAAGCTTTCGATCCCGACACAAGTCTGAAAAATACTGAACATGGCATTCGCTGTCTTGAATACACAGAGGCGGGTGACACGAGGTCGGATGTTGGGGGCGGATGACGTCGCTAGTGTCGATCGTGGCGTTCCCAGCGCGCTCTCTGTGCAAATATGTCGCTTCGGAGGTTCTGCGCAAAACATATTCCCAGAATCTGAAAAGAAAAGTGGAGATCATTAGTTACTCATATTGCATAGTATTATATCTATGCATTATATAGCATCCCTTGCAGAATAACCACTCAGAGGCGCTCTCAGAGCGAAAAACTCTAGGGAAAAGAAATGTTTTTATAGAATGAGCGAATGCCATGTTCAGTCTAGGAGCTAGGGGTCAGGATTGTATAAGCTGTTAGCCTTTCCCGATTTCTTTTCCTATTGCACTCTGTTTATTGAGTCACGTTTATACTGTTTGATTTAACACACACACAAATCATTCAATCATTCGTACGTTCACTCTGAGAATTTACATGATGCCCCTCCACGATAGCTACTCAGAGGCACTCCCTGTGCCGGCCGATAATAAGATGTTAACTGTCATAAAACATCAGTTTACATCAGTTAGCAAATAGTGCACAGCACAGTAAGGTGATAGGGTCAGAAGTGAGGGGCAGAGGGCACACACACTTGTGGAACCCAACCAACGGATTCTCATTGACAGTTGACATGGACAGTTGACATGGATGGATGCTCAGAGTCACTGGACCAAGAAGTTGGTTCAATTTAACTCTGCATCTGCATCGAATTAGTAAAATTAAAGTTTAACTATAGTTAAAATAGTGGAACATTGCAAAACAGAGTCTACTTGCAGAAGATGAAAATTTAATAAAACAAATGCTCTTAAAAGCAACAGCTGAACTTTTTTCCGCGCCTCAGATTCACACTTTGGTGTGACCTTGCGCGTGTAATAAATTTATGTAATAATAATAATAACTAATTCATAACATCTGAATAGTGAATAACTTTCATGCACTGTCCTTGTATTTGGAAGACATTCAATCATTCATTCAATCATTCATAAAATGAATTCGTATAGCGCCTCTTCAATGGGAGTACTCAGAGATGATCCCAACCTCAACATGGTCAAATAAAACTGTTTTAAGATGAGATGGGAATGCTTGAGAAGAAGTTCTAGCAAGGGAGCGAAGCGTCAAGGCGAGGCCACTCCAGGTTGAGAAATACAGAGTTGTACACAGAAAATTCACACTTACTGATCAATGAAAATTGGTTTCCAGCTTGACTTTAATTTTTTTACCATGCTCTCTCCACCTTCTCCAACCTAAACGAATTATCTATGCAGTGGAAACCTGGTAACTTACTTTCCAACTCAAGCAATAGTCAGATGACTATATGCATGGCACATACGGCATAGGTTCACTTTATCTATTCCAGAGCCAAAGTTATTTGACATCCTGGCCATTTATTTCAGCTTTAGCATAAAGCAGGCATTGGCTCTTCTTGTATTATAAAAGTGAAATAATCAACCAAAGTATTTAACTTTATATAAATGGGCATCATTCACAATGTTTAGCACATTACTTTAACCAATTCATATATAACATTAAATTGATATCCGAGTCTTGGTTTTTTGACTGTTCTCAGCTTCTGAGCAGCTTTGGAGAACGTTCAGATCTACTGTAGCCATAAAAGTTGGCCATGCATTCTAAACATTGTGCCTGAACCATTTGGATAATTTCCATTTGTATCAACAACATAAGAAAATGTAGCATGATGAGATTGGATGATGACTCCTCACCTGAACTAGAGCCAGACCAACAAAGACTCCGGCAACTGGAATTAGGTTGTGATTTACCCAGATCTCGCCTTGGTCGATGCAACCTGAAGTGTAGATAACGTCGCTTGGTTCTTTCGACTACGCAAGAAAATTAAAAAATCCAGACAAACCAGTTAGGTATACTAAAATGCCATTACACAAAAGAACTCAGATGAACAAACTAATAACAAACAGAATTTTAATAATAATACTTATATGGTCCCCTAAGGGTTCAACTAACATAAGAACAGGCAACATGAAAATGTCTTAAATAGTATCCCGTTAAGATACGCCTTTTACCTAGGGTTGACTTACCGGTGTTTTACAGGCTCCTTAAAACATTTCTGTATCATCGTAATACATAGAAAAACACAATGAGAAAACAGAAATAGGTAATTCTCAATATAGCCTATGCAACAAAAGGCACTTAATAATTCTCAGATATGATACGATACAAATATTGGGAGTTGATTTTCAATGCATCTGGCCCAAACATAGCTTTATCCCAACTACATAAATCATCCACCTGCATTGTATTGTATTCATTCATTCATTCGGACATTTATATAGCGCTCCTTCAAGAAAAAACTACTCAGAGGCGCTCCCGACTCCAGCGCGCACAAAAAAACAGTTTTAAGTTTAGTACGGAAGGATCGTGGTAGAGTCCCAGTGTGTATGCGTAGCTCAAAAGGAAGGCCATTCCAGACCACTGGTCCAACCACAGAAAAGGCTCGATTCTTCATGGTAGTAGTACGAGCAAAAGGAACTAAGAGGACTCCCCTATCAGCAGAGCGTAACTGACGACGTCCTTGGATACCCAATGTAAAGCTGCATAGCTCTCGGAGGTAAGTTGGGGCAAGGTATATTGTACTGTATCAAATAAATAGAGTTGAATGGCATCATACGAAATGCAGATGCACTGTATTGTATCAAAACCGATGTATCGTATCAAATCAAGCACAGTTGTATTGTATCAAATACATTTGTACAGTATTGTATCACAGTTGTACTGTACCAAACACAGTTGCATTGTATCAAAAACCCAGCTGTACTGAATTGTATTCAAATCAGGCTTCAAGATTTATTTATTCTTCAAGGCCTATCCTACTGTTTGTTGCATGTGAGGAGCACTTGCAACTGTGTTAAGGCGCTACAGAAATTTCTATTGTTATTATTACTATCAAATACAGTTGTTCTGTATCGTATCAAACACGTTGCATTGTATATCATGATACCAGATGGTACATCAGAGGCAGAAGGTTATGATGCATACCATTCGTGTGTCGTAGCCGCACTGCCAGTTCTTTATTACCTCCTGCAAAAAAGAAATTCACGTTAAAGCAAAAATCTTGTACGTCAATAAGATTAGTAACACAAGTAATAAATTAAGCAACAAAATTCATAATCCACAGATGTTCAGATGTGATCAAGTCTAGCCTTACAAGAAAGACTTGTGTTACATCTTAGCATTTTAGTACAATTTATTCTGAAAAGCTAGAAACTAGGTTCTCCAACATCTGCGATTTTTTACCAACATTCACAGTATTTCCTATGATGAGTACTGAAGTTAAGCTGACGTTAATATCTAAGGTAACGACAATTAAATACAGTTGAGTGGCGTAAAGTGTAGAACCCGCATGATGTACCAGCGAGTGGAGAGTGAAACATGTCTCACAGGTCTACTCTGCAAAGTGCCACAAGAGTTGGACAAAAAAAGATGACAACTACCAGCCACATCTGATGATAACTAACGATAACAAAGAGAAAAAATACACAACCATAAGACGAAAATCTTATTTGAGGCGTAATTAATTGCATGGAGCTTTGTTTAGACCTACATTTGGTACTGACTTACATTTGGTACTTACATATAGTACTGGCTTACATTTGGTACTGACTTACATTTGGTACTGACTTACATTTGGTACTGGCTTACATTTGGTACTGACTTACATTTGGTACTGGTTTACATTTGGTACTGGCTTACATTTGGTACTGGTTTACATTTGGTACTGACTTACATTTGGCACTGACTTACATTTGGTACTGGCTTGCAGCAGGAGAACGGAACCCCGCAAGCCTCTCGGCTTGGGGAACTGCAGTTGAAGTATATGTTCAGATCCCAATCCTTGTAGCCTTCCACTCCACAGCATCTTAACTATACGATAAAACAAACAGACACATAATCAGCAGAATTCAAATGAACAAAGAGAATTCGAACATATACAATTTAAAAGCAAGGTTAAAACACGGTCAAGTGTTAACCCCTTGCCATAGTGTTATCGAAATCAGAAATAAGAAAAAACCGCTCTCGTGAGTTTCTCAATCAATCAATCCATCAATCAGTGCATTTATTATAAGTACTAAGTTGACACAGATCTATACAAATTAAACAGACAATATTACTGTTCATGGCATTTACAGAGACTGTCACAACACAAGGATAAAATATTACGCTAGTAGATATGCTCATACAGAATATTCTTTGACCTGCTGAAGTATTTTGACTTGAGCAGAAACTTTACAGTAGAAGAGCAGTCCCTTGAGCTAACTTGACAGCAGCCTGTCAAGTTAGCTCAAGAAACTGTTTATAGTTAGGTCAAGGGACTGCTTCATGGCTATGAAGTGTCAGCAACTTCCCTTTCTTAACCTTCGCATAATTATGAGGGCCGGTGGTCAATCCTCTCCCTTGCCATCACATCCTCCCATCAACAGTGTATTATACTCAATATCTCATTACATAGCATGCCAACTCTACAAATGTGCTGCTCCACACTATCGTGCACCCCAGAAACTTAATAATACAGTATTAAATAACAATGACTGCAAAATAATAACCAGATGTCAGGACAAATGCAAGATCCCATGCATACTAGGATATTCAAACAGAACATGTGCCATTCTTCAAACAGAACATATGCTATCCTTCAAACAGAGCATGTGCTATCCTTCAAACAGAACATATGCCATTCTTCAAACAGCCGGAGTCCCAAATCATGTGACAACCAACTTAAGTGGACATCTTCTACCAAGAGGTTTTTGGTTTGAAAGCATGACATTGAAGTAACTGTTATCAAGGACTCCAGGCGTAATAATGAATTTCTAAAGTAGAAAATGTCAAAGCTTATATAAACAGTCATGTAGACCAATCCTAATTGCCAATATGTGGCGAATAATATCGATGATATTATTATTGATTTCTTATGTGTTCTTATCTACGGATATCTATTGTGCATGGATCAGAGGAAAAACAATAAGTTACAATAAACTGACCCACTCTTCTTGAACCCAGTCGATAAGATTCTGCAGGTCTGGATCATCGCGATATTGTACGATCATCGTCTTTAGTTGACTCTTCACTTGATCTTTCACCTAAAAAACACGACCAACAGACGTCAACATTGAAACTTTATTTTTTTAACATGTACACTAACGAAAAAATAGCACGAAGATAACTCACATTTTCACCTACGTGGCTGAAGTCTTACAACAGCTCCCAATCAATTCACATATCGAATTCTAAGATCATCTTCCTGGTCTCCAAATTCCAACATGGTCTCGGCCAAAATATCTCATCAAACTTAGGCGTAAGCTTTTCTCTGCAGCCTCTGCTCACTCCTTGCACTCTACCGACCGTTTCCACATCTTTTGTCTCTTGTGTTCGGTCTGCCTCGGCTCAATGCCAAGGCATTTGCAGTGACAGGTCCCTCCACATGGAATGGCCTTCCTCCTCTTTTACAATCTAAATCATGTCAGGGATCTTCCCTGCATCCTCTCATCCTCTCCAGGCGATTTTCCCCAGGGTTTCTACGCCGAAAGCGCTTTTGAATAGTCTACACTGCTAAAGGTGCCTATAAATTTGTAGATACAATACATATGTGGATGAAAATTCAGCTCATGCATAATCTACCACTGTATTTCCCACCCTCGAACCAAATATGATCATGTTCCCGAGCATTGTGACGAGATGAATCAAAAAGCAAAACTCCTGATTAGTCACTACAAAACACTGACACCTATTCAAGAACCATCAAGACAAAATGTTTCCTTGAAATCCTTAAAATTTACATGCACAAAAAATGTAGAAATAATTACCCAATCTTTGTAGACAAATATGATTATGCCTGCAGCCAATTCACAGAAGAAAATGAGTCCTACGCATATACAATACTGCAACAACAAAAACAACAAACGTCCGTAACAAATATTTACCAATAAAACAACAACAATTTTTAAACTAAACTTCAATTAACCACCACTGCACAGAAACTCAACTGAACATTTTGTTGCCATTAGATAGAAGAGGACACAACTGAATAAGTTCTTTTGAAGGACTAAATATTAAAGTATTTTACTTAATTTTATTAACTTAAGTACACCATATATTATGCATAGTATCCATGGACCCATTACCAATCTCTCTTACCCTTACTTTTAAATATGGACAAACACAGCCTCGTGCAGCTTCTGAAGTTGCAAAGTCCATTATATTTACTATAATCTAATCATTTACTAAAATAAGTGAAAACACTTCATTACACAAACAACAATCATTACAATAACAGTAGCCTAGACTGACTTTATCATTATATCAAAGTTCATAATTTGTTACAAACAGAGTGATTGAACGCAGATTACGTAGCGGCAAGTAAGCAGTTGTGAAAACAACTAACCACAAGCAGGAGGCCAGTGTTCTCCCTCAAAGCACCAATGCAGCCAGTGAAGCCGATCACAAAGACGAGAAGGCCAGCGATGATGAGCAGAAGAGCCGGGTCAAGTGGAATCTGGCTCAGCTTTCCCAAGTTCTGGAACATGTCCTTTTCTGTCCATGCCCACAATCCAATGGCAAGCATCACACCACCCAACAGCTAATAAAATAAATCAAATAAATATTCATGGCCAACTAAAAGGTGAATATTTAGCAAAACACACATTTTAACTTTTACCTCTTGTTTATGACAGAAAGTTATTTAGTGCCATCAATAGTCTAAAGTTCGAAGAACTATGCCGTCATGTAATTGTAATTGTAATTGAACACTTGTATAGCGCCGCTCACAGATTCAGTAGCGCTCCCGACCCAAAGTTAGCACTGTCGCTAACGAATAGTATAGTCTTCAGGCGCTTCCTAAACAGAGGGAGAGAGAGGCTGAGAAGCTCAAGACGTAGTTTATGCGGAAGACGCTTCCAGCAGGAGGGGCCAACATAGGCAAAGCTCCTGGACTGGGCAGTTGCCCCACGCATGCGAGGAACAACAAGGAGGCCATTTGCTGCCGAACGAAGGGCAGAGCGACCGGGGAGAGAGGAGACCTGAATACAGAAAGAACGGAGGTAGGATGGAGCAACCCCAAGAAGAGAATTGCGCATAAGTGTCAAAATTTTGAACTCAATGCGTTGTGGTACAGGAAGCCAATGAAGAGTGTCCCGAATAAAGACTGAAATGTGGGAGAACTTGGGAAGACCAGCAATTAGGCGAGCAGCAGCATTGAGTATTGTCTGAAGTTTAGAGAGGTTGAGAGAAGAAAGACCGGCGTATGAAGAGTTCCCAAAGTCAACCCTAGAACAGATCAAGGCGTGAACAAGCGGCTTAATAGCTTGCGGGGAAAGTGAATGACGGATGGTACGCAGCTGGCGAAGATGATAGAGACATGTTGGGGAGACACGGTTAATATGGTCCGAGAAAGAAAGAACAGGGTCCAGAGTGAAGCCCAAGTCACGAACAGTGGAAGATAAATGGATATCCGGAAACAAAGTGCAGAGGAGCTTCAAGTCAATCTTAGCAAGCTGAGCTCTGCCGCCAAGCCAGATGTATTGTGTTTTATCAGAATTCAGGCGAAGACGGTTAGAAGACATCCATTGGTCCAGCGCTGAGGTGGCATCAAGGATAGTAGCGACAAGTGAGGCAGCTGCACTGGATGGGCCATGAACAAATGCTTGCGTATCATCAGCATATTGATGAGCCGAGGCACCCTTAAGGGAGAGTATGACTGATAAATCTGCGGTGTAGAGAATGTAAAGAAGCGGTGCCAGGACCGAGCCTTGAGGCAAGCCGTAAGGGACAGGGGACCAGGCAGACCGTGTGGACCCAAAGATCACAGCTAACGAGCGATCTGAGAGAAAAGAGCTGAGCCAAAGAAGGGCAGAGTCACCTATGCCGAAAGATTTAGAGAGACGTTCAAGGAGTATGGCGTGATCGACAGTGTCGAACGCAGCGCTAACGTCAAACAGAGCAAGCAAGGTGATGTGGCTTTGTCCTCCAGAAGTCTCACCTCCAGCAAAGAAAACAGGTTACAGTCTACGCCCCAGACTAACAAGAGAAGACAATCAAATGTGGAAAAATTCATTGAAAAAGTTAGTCGGAACGTTGCTTACTTACTAATTAGTCTGTTTAGTCTTATTAATTTTGATGTCTTATGTGAATTTTATATGTGATACTTGTTCACCATAGTGCTGTTTGGCAGCTGTTTATACTTTATAATGCTTACTTATCTACTTGGGTAATAATCGTTTTATCACCGTTTTTACTAGCATAGAACCACAGTATAAATTTGTTATTTATACTGTGGTAGAACCTACCGTTACCAAACTCGACTGCAAAGATGGTTGACGAATACTGGGAAGAAAAAGTATAAACGATATTGAAACTTTTACGAATTACATTCTTTCCGAATAACCACACCACACACAAAGCACTAACTGGTGCGAGACGTATGCTAGACCAACTAATCAAATCTTGCAATGCTATCCACTATAAACATTCGCGTAAAAATGCCATAAAATATTCAAACTAACCCAGAAGATAACGTTGAAGCCGAAGACGAGGTATTTTATAACGGCGCTCACTTCCGACCGATCTCTCCGAAATCGAGCCATCATCGATGAAATGAAATGATGGAGAAAAACAACACCGACAAACAAACAAACAGCCTATCTACGATATCGATTTCTAAACGTTAAAGTTCATTTTGTTCAACTTTCGCATCAACATCAATAAATTTGTTAATATAAACAAAACGAATAATAAAAAAATTCACGCCCCTGTTATCATATGTATGTAAAGCGGATTTGGATTTAATTCGACGACCAGGGATGCCACTCTGGATTCTAAAAAACGTCAGATTCGGTCAAAAAAAGGCTAGAAAAGGCTACATTGACGATATCCCTGTAATAATAATAATATTCGTTTTATTGAAAACCCAGTCGACATAACGCGACAGTTAACAAGCATAGAGGAGCAGCGAATAAAGTCTAGTAAACGTTTTTATACAGCATCCGTGTTATGAAATTTTTATTGTTTTTATTGGTAAGTTCGAATGGATGCGGCCACACTTTGGATGCGGCCTAGGACGCAGATTGTATTTGTCAGGACGTCTATAAGAGAAAAATTTATGTAAAACATAAAAGACATAGATTTGTCCGATTTTCCGGCTTGAAATTTCTGACGACCGTTTATTAGTCGTCCGGTGATTAGAATTTGCTCTTTTCTCCTTCCCCAAAAAAATTTATGATCACCTTCTTTTTTAGTCTTTCGCTCCAAAATTTGCAATTTTTTGTCCAAATTCACAAAATTTTCGATTTTTTTCACGTTTTTTGCGCATTTTCAGTTTAAAAACTAAATTCGTATGTGAAAAGTCGAAAAAACCGTCGTCAGAAAAAAGGCTAGATCCTGACAAAAAACCTAAAACTTAGACAAGACTTAAGTATCTAGATCTAGGTGGAAAAAGCTATGAGTGGCATCCCTGTCGACGACTATAAATGATGGGAGTCTCGCAGTGACGTCATATCCTATGCTTGATGGGTGACACACAAAGCATCTGCTAGGTGAGGAATTTAATCGGTAAATGGAATGCACGCTTTCACCTGCCAGAGTAAATTTATTTGGAATTCACTATCGGCTAAGTAACGACCGCTTCGGTTGATTTAAGTAAATATTGTTGAAAGATAATAAGCAGACAATTTTCTAATTTTGCTATGGAGGCTGTAGTATGCAGAGTCCTTGGCTTTAGAGCATACATTATAAGCTAATTGTAATGTAATGTAATGTAATGTAAATCTTCGAGAATTTCTCAGCGCCCACAAAAGCCACGTCAGGGAGACCAGCTTATTCACCGGCGCTATATCAAATCAAGTCCGCAATAGCCAGAGCTGCCGTTTTCGTTCCGGTGCCAGGTCAAAATCCGGGGAGGTCAAGCCTTTGAACTGGTGTGTATTGTAGGCATTCAGCCACGATTCTCAGTCCTGCATACTTATTTCAAGATCATTGTTTACAAGATGTAGTCCTACATTTCAATCAACATTACTACAAAAAAATGTGTATTTCCTTAATTGTTGCTGGCTCCAAAGATTTCTTTCTTCCCCAACAGTCCCTGGCCTTCTGACTTTCTAATTCT
Organism: Lumbricus terrestris; assembly: GCA_949752735.1. Taxonomy (NCBI): domain Eukaryota; kingdom Metazoa; phylum Annelida; class Clitellata; order Crassiclitellata; family Lumbricidae; genus Lumbricus; species Lumbricus terrestris. The sequence continues at coordinate 5,162,592 of OX457052.1, forward strand.
GAATATTCTGTGGTCATGAGGCACTGCTCTTCAAGAGTCACTTGTATGCAAGACTTAGCCTAATCTGCAGAATATATAACCTATTGATGCACATAATAGGTGACAATCGTTTAGTCCGTTTATCCATCTGTCAACAGTCAACACGTGCCTCGATCTGTCCATCAGTGTGCCAATCCATGAGAAATTTAGGTTCTCCCCATCCCCCGTCCAAGCCCCACCTCTGAAGGCAGAGGGTGTACTGGGTGGCCCTGCTAGCCTTCGGACTCGTTCGGAGGTTTGATGTGATCTGTAAAACAGTTATCGCGGTTGCATTTGATTCACCTGGCAAATTCTGGTTCACCCCACTTTCCGCCCTGCATGTGGAACTCTGTCTGGCTGCAAGATTTTTTGGTGCATAATACTGCATATCTGCAAAACTGAGGCAAAGGTGTGGAAATTGCTAAATTTGAGGGTTTCACCCTACCCCATATTGAGGGGCTTTGCCAACCTTCCACTAGGTGATCCTGGCTGCCCTTTGTCTGTGTGTGAGGTCGCAAAACTTCATGTCTGCCAGCTTACTTTCACTCTATAGGGCATCTGCTTATTTGTTGTTTTGACATCTATTGACCAAGTAATTGTTGCAAAGTGCGTCAAGTAATTTAATTTAAAAATCCGAATGTTTTTAATCCTGAAAAACAGGATTCCATGTTCGACGATCCCGAGATTACAAGATTGCAAAATATCCGGGATTCAGTATCACAAGCAAGCAGCCAATCATCCGCATTTGGAGCAAAGCAGACTCTGAGGCGTGCTTGATGGATTGGGTCCTGGATCCCAGCATAGGTTCTCGGTTGGAAATGATTTCATCGGTCAAAGATTTTCCCATGGTTATTGCCTGTGCACAAGACTGCTGTCTGGGTATCTGGGAGCTGAATTGAACTGGCCGCTAGCCAGTGGGATAGCATATCCCCATGCTGTAGGTCTTTAGGAAATGAGTCACCTAACACAATTGACTACAACAACAATAACAACTACTATAGCAGTAGTAGTAGTACTACTATGCCACCAGTTTCCTAAGTCACTCTCTGACACATTCTAATAAGTACTTGAAACCATAGGCGTACGGGACATTTCGGCAGTGGGGGGGCAAAAAAGAAATTTTAGCCCGAAAAATCTGACGACCTTTTTTTTAGTCGTCCGCCCAAAATTCTTACAATTTCCCGTCCGAAAAATCTGACGACCTTTTTTTTTTTTTAGTCATTCGCCCAAAATTCTAAAATCTTACGGCCTTTTCTACCCCTGCGTGCCCGAAAAATCCCTCCCGTACCTGTTTTGCCCGAAAAAATCTCCGAAATTTTTTGGCCCGTCCAAGCCTCTTTTGCCCGAAAAACACATTTGCCCGAAATTTGGGGGGGCACTTGCCCCCTCTGGACCCCCGCCTCGTACGCCTATGCTTGAAACTGTTCTTTATGGCCATGAAAAAGTAGTTTCCTTAAAGAGATGCTTTATATATGCTTGATTGAATATATATCACTTATAGTTTGAAGTACAACAATCAGTTTCTCCTGAAACAGTGCCATAAAATTTCTGAATATAAATATAAAATCATAAGTAGAAAAATTATTTTTTCAAAAGATTAGGAAGCACAAACTGGTTAAAACCAGCTCACACCTCTTCCTAACAGAATTAAATCATAGAGCAATGTAAAATGCACGACATTGCACGTCAAACATAGTAACAAGCCAAAACTGTAGAGCTCTGACAACAGTTTGCCCTGTACTAAAGTCAACACGTACAATATAAAAAAAACTTCACTAGCTAAACACATCAGAAATTTAAACACAATGATTTTCTTGAACCTGTCAAATGTTCATCCTTCATACGTAAATTTTTTTAAGAAACATTATTTGGCCGACTGAATCTCCTTCAACCTCTGCTCGTAGAGTTTCGAGTCTATTCCCATTGCTTTTGCGTTAGATATTCTGGCTTTAAGGTCCTTTTCCTCCAGTCCCGGTATTCTATCAAACAACGACTTCCCGATTTCTTCATCCAGATCATTTTCCTCGCGCAGAACGAGAAAGTAGAGGAGGAACGCGGATGTGCTAGCAAGGACTAAGTACGCCTGATACCACGGAGATTTTCGATTGGTCAGAAATGTATCGTAAGAACTGTAGCTTCTTGCACTGCTTGTGCTGTACTTCACTGGTTCGTCGGTAAATTCGTCCTCTTTGTTTTCTGACTGCTTAGATCGATGTTCTGACGACTGGTGAAGACGACTTGACGAGACTCTGTAACGAAACAACCAAAAATGAAAATAAGCTACTATTCTTTAATCAACCAATTGCTATCCGCATCTTGCTTTATTATAGCAATTTTGATATATAGTGCCCTTTCGATGTTGGCTACTCGGGAGCGCTCTGGTCCAACCATGGTCGAATAGGGAACCCGCCGAAATTCGTTTTGAAGATTCGGGCCGAACTACATTGGCCGAATAATTAAGAACATTAAAACCATAGATTACCGAAGACGGCTTTATAGAAAGCGGCCGAACTCCTAAAAAACCTATTCAGTTAAATTAACTACCTGACAGAATGGCGCTGTTGGTGTTGCTGTGCCTACCACAAATTATTAGATTTTGCGAAAATGGATTTCGGGGATCTGGCTGAAATCAGCTTCGCGGATTCGGGGAATGGGCCGCACCCTGATTGTGTTGGGTGGTATACCGATATTCGTATTAAACATTAACACGCAACAATGTTCGCCCCCAACTGTAAAAGCAAGCCAACTTGTTTTCGGGAAATAGGACGTTTGTGTAATTCAGCGTTTTAAGGGACTGGAGTTGACCCCGTTTACGGCGTTTAGTTATATTAACCCATGTGGTTTACAAACCTGCTGATAGAAGATGTGCTGAACCGAGTAGAAGCTGAAGAATATAAAGCCCGAAAACATGCGACTGAGCGCCTTGTGTTGCCAAACAAAAGGGCCATTATGCGTTTCTAGAACGGTCAAACAGCTAAATGTATTAAAGTCAAAATCTTTTAAATGCACTTGACCCCTTGTTTTTAGTCAACGACCGCCATATTATTCAAAGGAGAACTAATTGGAGAAGAGCGTCGCCAGATGACGCAATAAAATGAAATGAGAACAGGAATTTGCATAATATTTTTGTATAGCAAAATAAGTTAAAACCAAATATTTTTGCGGAAATAAGACAAGTAACAAGTGAAATAGACTGATTGTAAGTCGCCAACTATGTCGCAGGTTACTTTCAATATATGTCTGCTGTGAGCCTGTGATCGTTGTTACCTCAGAAGATTAACAAACAAACTTTATAAATCAGCTTGGATATCAAGCATCTTCGATAAATGACATGGTTTTTCTCTACGACCGTATCAATCAAATTGAATCAATATAAAGAATGTATCGGTACCGCACGACAGCTAATTAATAATGTTTAGAAAACAGAATTAATTTTCAAGTAGGCCTAATGTACTCTTTAGTGAAGAATAGGGCAATAGAAATCTCGAGATTACGAAAGATCTGAGGAGGACCTGCTTACTTGCGAACTTCTAAGTTTTAAAGCGATGCTCTAAATTGCGAATAAAGTTAAACCCAAAGATCTCTGACTATTAATAATTATTTTATGAGCTGTGAATTGTTCATATAGTAGGCCTAGGATCTATTGTCATCACCACAAATCTGAACTTTGGTACTATTGCCAAAGATCTATTCCTTTATTGACACAATCATCGATACAATCGCAAGGTACAAAATCTGCGGTTTAGAGGTAGGATAACGAAAAATAATCGTCAAAAAGGAGCCGAGTGAATTAAAGATTAAGGTTTGTATTGTGTTGTATTCATTTAAATTTAGCGGTTCGTATCGGGAACGTGATGTCCCAGTTTGCATGCTTAGGTCAAAGGCGAGACGTGTGCGAGATGTCGATTTACTTCGGGGTTGAAAGGCTGAGAAAGTCAGCGAACGTATTATGGCGGCCTCTCTAATGACCGGTGTTCTTAGGAACATCAAGGAATGTAGGAGTCTTTTAAGTTCTGTCAAATGCGGCTCTTATTCGCTGTCGACTGGTATTGTTCGAGTTTTATGTCTCATTTAAATCATGTGATTAGAATGCGATGTCGATAACTGTGCTCGCGTAGTCGTCCTGTGTTTTTTAAACACCATTATTATATTAGTGTGACAGGTTATTTAAAGATGCCCGAACCGGATTTGTTTCGTGCAAAAAGCTAAAATCGTTACTAGGTCCTTGCTTTTATGGGTGGTGCACGGAGAAAATTCAATGTTTGCTTTAAAAGTGAAATTAATTTAAGGCATTGGTTGCTAGTGTATACATGAGCTGTAAATTAGTAAGTTGATATAAAATACTTGGACAAAAAGTTTTGATATTACGAATATTTAGCCAGAATTTTCACCTTCGTCGTTGCCACTGCCCAAAGCGTTTCCGTATCAATGACTCGGTCAATCATTATAGTCCTGGCCTCATCTCCCGGCTCTGTGTAGACTAAAGTTCAGTGGCCTGTGGGGTACCGTCTTGTGACATGTGTCCCTTGTTCCTTTGATAGGTTGATTCCAGACCATATGAGAACCGGAAATCAAAGCTCAGAACTGTTAGAGTATTGTTGTGCTGCTATTGTGCTATGTGAGTGACCATATTTCAGAGTCCAAATGCCGGGTCTTTTAAGCTTTCTCAATCTGACTAGTCCGTGTTCAAGGGCAACTCTTAATAGGTATGCCTTTTCTGTTACTGACCATGTGCACCTACTCTTGAACTCTCTTTCGCCAAACATTCACTCTGTAGAGTTTGTTCTGTCCTTCAGATCTTGACTAAGAATTGCTGATACATTTGTTGTGTGGCTAAAAGAAACATTTGTTTGGTGTTTTCAAAACTCAGGCAGATACATCTATTCAGCTCGGTATTTGACGACGTCTTCAACAATGACTGGTAGGTATTTACAGCGTTTGAGAAACTGTCTGTGTTGGGAAGTTACAGGGTAGAAGTATGTGTTAATAATGTAAAGTTACAGTGCGAATGTTAATAATGCAAAGTCTGGATTGACACTTTATGAAATGTTTCAAACCATAGATACTTTTAAAGTACTAAAATTTTCTTAGAGCTTTGAAATTACATTTTCATTGTTACAGACTGATTTTCAAGTAAATTTATTTATTGATCAATGTAGCATTGAGGATCTGTATGATCGTAATGATCATCTTTGGAATGTTAGAGACAGCAGGTTTCAGAACATTGGATAGCTCTGTTATATAAACGCTGCTAACAACAGTAATGCTAGAAAGACAAATGGTGAATCATTTATTGCATCTCTAGTCTTTACCAAAGATGCCGTAAGGCTGTGTCTTAATGACTTGAGAATTGTTTGGTTTATTTAGGCAGTAGATATTGATTATGGTTTTTAAAAATTTCTAGCATTTGTTAGAGTGCCTCTTCAAGCTCTGGCACTGCATCGGGGTTTCACGCCAATGTGCACTAGCAATTGGGAGTGAAGGACTTGCTCAAGGTCTTGACGTGGCAGCTTGAGGTGGATTCGAACCTGGAACCCTCCAGCTTCAAGGCACCAAACCCACCACCACACCACAGCGTGGTGTGGTGGTCGGTGTAAATTGTTTAGACTGTTACCATCTTTTATGACCGAATGACATTCCTGAAAAAATCATTGAAATTTTGATGACTGGTGAATTTTATTAATTTTATCATTTGCGTCGGAATAAAATCCTTGAATTTTACAAATACCTGAGCACTGCTGTTTCCAGCTCAGCATCTGAAATATTCGGTCAAGAATGATGTTGCCGTTGTCGTCTTCGACTCACCAGGGAAGGTCAGACATTTCTGTTGCAGCAGGCTTCATATTTGTATTGATTTTAATTCACCGGCTTAATATCTGTTTAATATGGAATTTCCAGTTATTGTTGCGATTCTATATTTAGTATGAATTCACGAAAGATTTACATATGGGTTTTGTATGTTGATCTCATATTTTTGAAATTATTATTAAAGGCTATAATTCCTCTCGCACTTGGAGCCTAGGTTGATTGGTGTGCATTGTAAGAGGTGCTATGTGAATTTATAAATGCAATATACAATGATATTATTAATAATATGTGTTATTTGTAAGCGGATGCACTTTGGCATCATACACTTGGGATGTCAGTATTAAAAAATTCCTACTTTGTTTATTTGGTTATTTATTCCTAGTTTTAAGGTGATTATATTTTTTGTTTTTTAATTTATTTATTTATGTTTGAATGGAAATTGTCAATTCTTGGAATTCTTTCAAGCAGTATTTAGTACAATAATAAACAATTAATAATTTTTCTAGTTATTTAAATTTATTCCAATTTTTTAGTTAATTTTTTTAGTTTTCTATTTTATTTATTTAATTATTTATGTTAGTGTGGCGAAATTTTTTACTTGAACTACTGAAATTATCATATTTTAGAATTTCACCCACCAGAATTCCATATAATTAGAAACATTTGTTTTTGTAATTATGTTCTGAGACATTGATGGATTATACTGGAAATTTTAGTGAATCTATAATGGAAAAATTTGCGTTTTAGGTGAACACTCTGAACAGTGAAGTATCAACAGAATTTGTTGACGTGTTAAAGAAAATTCAAACTGACAATTCGGTCAAATCTGTCGTCCTTATCTCGTCAAAACCCGACTGCTTCATTGCTGGAGCTGACATTGGGTATGCAGAAGAAATGATTTAGTTGATTTTTAGTAATGATAACAATAATAATAGTAATAATATTTTAATAGTATGTTTAAAAATATTAATAATAAAAAAGTAATAATGATGATAATAATAATGGTAATGTAATGATAATAGTGATGATAATTATCTTTGTTTTGTTTCAAACTGACATACAGCAATATTTATTATTACAATTCATGGTATAGGCGAATGATGATAAGTTATTGCAATTTAAGTTGATTTTTAGAGTCTGGCAGCTATGCAAGGCGTCAATCAGGTCCTGTTCATTTTGACAATGCTGAATGCAAGCTTGAGTCTATCCGGTGTTCCTGGTACCAAAGCATTACCATTGCTCTAAACCCCTTTACCAAAAGTTTAACTCTCTTCAACATTCTAGCAATCTTTCTGTCTTTTTTCTGAGTGATTCTGGTTGTCACATATCTGCCATATTTTCCATCTTCTTTGCTTTTTATTGTTCTTTTGCGTCCAGTTTCATCGGCTTATAATTTGCATGTACTTTAAAAAAGTTGTTTTAGAAGAGAATGTGTTTTAATTGGTGGACTGTTTTTTTGCAGCATGCTTTCCTCTTGCAAAACCGAGGAGGAGGTATATACGCTGTCAAGGGGAGGCCAGGAGATGCTGCAGGCCGTGGAGAACAGTCCCAAGCCAGTTGTAGCAGCCATCATGGGCACGTGCATGGGTGGAGGGCTTGAGGTAATAGACTCGAGTCTTACCATTCTACACTAATAAACCTGAAATTGGTTCATTAAATGCTGTGGCTCAGACTTGATCATCTGCTTGATGTGTTGGTCCTTCTCTTTTGAATGTGTTTTCTTCTTCTGCTTGCTCTGCAGTCTGGAAGTCTCTCTCTTCTTCCTTCTCTCTTCTGCTTCTTCTGGTGAGATCGTGCGCACTTGGAGTGCTTCTGAGTGGTTCACTCTACTTGAGGCGCTTTACAAATGCTCATATGCAACACAATACAATAAATGAAATATTAATTAGTAGTGACAAACTGTTGTTTGACTGTAAGAGAATGCTGTTTAGTCAAGCAGATGTGTAGATCTTGAAGCTTTATTCCTACATGGCTTCTTATGCATAAGTAATTAATTGCATGCATGACTTAAAACTTTACGCTTTTAAAGGAGCACTAGTTTGAGTTTTTATCTCTTTGTGAAGGAGTTTTTTAAAATCATTTTTGTTCTAGTTTTCGCTTAGTTTCCCTGTTCTGCTTTGTGCAAAATACTAACACAAGTGCTGCTTGAAAGTAGTGCAGTAGCAGGAAAGGAAAGGCTATGGTTCTATTAGAATATGACTTTTGAACAAATGTACACGTGTTGATGATGCGCTTTAAAGGGTATGGGTCAAAAACGTAATTTGACTAAAATGAGAAAAATTTCAGAAGTAACTTTGTTGTATGGTTAAAAATTTTGTTGTAATTTGATAGATTGCTTCTCTGTAATATTCATGAATAATGCAAGATTTTTCTGTTGTTTTTTGTTTTTAGGTGGCACTTGCGTCTCATTATCGAATTGCCGTAAACAGCAAGAAAACTCAGCTTGCGTTGCCTGAAGTAATGCTTGGCCTTCTACCAGGGGCTGGTGGAACGCAGAGACTTCCAAAGCTGGTACATGGATCTCTTATTCTTCTTAGGAATTTCTCTAAACTTGATTTTAGCATGTCTACAAAACTGATAATAATATGATATTAATATCGTTGTTTGATTTCAAACTGGCAGACTGCAGTATGATTAAAAAAATTTGGAAGCCGTGCCAGGCGCCCATCAAATCCTACTGTTCATTTCATCAGCACCATCTGCTGAGTGGAAGGTTGAGTTGACATCAGGGAGAGTAGAGGGAAGCGACCCCACGACCGTACACTTTTTCTGCCAGAGCGTTATTATTACCCTACGTCCCTCTCATGTAACGTATCTAGAATATTGTTTTATGCGCGGAAAGTAATTATTTTGACTTTTCACTTGCTCAGAGTATTATGTACGTGTTTTCATTGCAGTTTTACGCTTTGAAGTGAACATGCAGGAGCCCTTGGTTCCGTTTCAGGTGTACCAGAGTGACAATCAATGTTTTTTGCAGTTAGCAGCTTCCTTTGTTATGCTGATCTACTGTGCAATATGCCTTTCATTAAAATTATAATCTCAGAAACCATCTTACACTGGATAAGATTAAAGTCTCAATGTTTTGGAGATCCAGGTATCCAGTATAAATATGCTCCTTTTTTATTGTATTTTGAATACGTTTACTTGTTTAAAAGATTAAGCAACTTGCATATTTTGATATATTAGCAATTTGCAGTTTGCACTGTGTTATTAAGGGGCGAATTTTCTTGTGATGCGTTTTTGTTTCTAACTCTTGCAGATTGCAATAGACCAGGCATTTGACATGATGCTGACTGGGAAAAACATTCGTCCAGATAAAGCGAAGAGAATGGGGCTGGTCGATCAGGTCATCCAACCGCTTGGTACCTACATACTTATTACATTTGTACTCATTCACAATATAAGCCTGGTATCCCATTTAGAAATAAAGTATTGCATGAGAAGTCTAGTGTTACATGAGAAGTCTAGTGTTACATGAGAAGTCTAGTGTTACATGAGAAGTCTAGTGTTACGTGAGAAGTCTAGTGTTGCATGAGAAGTCTAGTGTTACGTGAGAAATCTGGTGTTACATGAGAAATCTGGTGTTACATGAGAAATCTGGTGTTACGTGAGAAATCTGGTGTTACGTGAGAAGTCTAGTGTTGCATGAGAAGTCTAGTGTTACATGAGAAGTCTAGTGTTACATGAGAAGTCTAGTGTTACGTGAGAAATCTGGTGTTACATGAGAAATCTGGTGTTACGTGAGAAATCTGGTGTTAATGAGAAATCTGGTGTTACGTGAGAAGTCTAGTGTTACATGAGAAGTCTAGTGTTACATGAGAAGTCTAGTGTTACGTGAGAAATCTGGTGTTACATGAGAAATCTGGTGTTACATGAGAAATCTGGTGTTAATGAGAAATCTGGTGTTACGTGAGAAGTCTAGTGTTACATGAGAAATCTGGTGTTACGTTGGAAGTCTGGTGTTACATGAGAAATCTGGTGTTACATGAGAAATCTGGTGTTACGTGAGAAGTCTGGTGTTACTTGAGAAGTCTGGTGTTACATGAGAAGTCTAGTGTTACGTGAGAAGTCTGGTGTTACATGAGAAGTCTGGCATTGCATGAGAAGCCTAGTGTTGCACAAAACATCTAGTATTGCACAAGAAAGTGTAGTATCACTGTTTCTAGAACTAGTTAGAAATAGATTTTATGTTTCGAAGTCTTCAGAATTTACTAAAATAATAATGGCTCTTTATTATTATTTTTAACTGCTGCTTCACCAGTATGAAGTTAGAAAATCTTTTTTTTTTATTAAACTCACCTTAAGAGCGGGGTTTGCTACGGTTATTTGCTCCTTTTGGTTTTCAGGTCCTGGCCTGATTTCACCAGAGGAGAGAACGCGAGAATATTTAGAAGAAGTTGCTATAGAGACGGCCAGGTCTGTATTCTTGTTCCAATTGCCATTCTGATTATATAGTAACTGTTGTATTTATTATATTTAAATCTTTGCCAGTAATTTTTAAGTTGCTTTTATCCGTTTTGACTCATGGCTGTTACCTTATCTAAGACCTTAGTGTTGCTGCCCATTCTCTCATTGAGACTTTTCTTTTTCAAGGAGTTCTTTGCACTGGGAGCACCTCTGATTTAGGTTGTAATGTGAGTGGTACTTTATAAGTTTGTAAATAGAATAGAATAAAATAGAACCGTTGTTTGGATGTCACAAGTTAGTAAGTAAATTACTGCATGTAACTTGAGAGCCAGAGTTTTGGTTCTAGGAAATCTTAATCTACACTCTGCACTTATTGCTGTATTAAAAGTAGACAGTTTGAAGTTTATTCTAAGCTAATCAGTGATTTGGTCAGAAACAGTCATTGTATTGGCTGTGAAAATCTTGTGTTGTTAACGTGAAACGAAGTTGCAGTTCTCTCCATTCTTTTGGCAACTGTCGTATTTTTTGCATATGCTTTTTAGTCCGATTAGGTATTGTCATGCCTCATATATTCTCTGTGCACCAATGATGATGCGTTTTTTTTTCTGTAACTCCGTATGGCATATGATTTTCTTTTAATTGTATTTTTATTAGTTTATTTAATTCTTGAAAATGATTCTGTTTTAAGATTTTGCATATCTGGTGCTTTTTCTTACAGAGGTCTTGCAAAGGGCCAAATTAAAAGAACTGCTCGCAAGAAGGGTCTTGTTGAAAGTGAGTTAGTTTAGAATTTTCTCCATGCAGCTCTAGATATTTATCTCTCTTTTAGATTCTCTTGATTTGAATGTAATGCCTATGATAATAATAATAATAATAATAATAATAATAATAATAATAATTACGACAATTTATAAGGCACAGTAACACAGTTACAAGGGCGTCTATGCACACGACTCTTTTGTTTATCCGACCAAAGTGTAGTAAATGGTATGGGAATCCAATACTCTTTATTAGTAAAGAATTTTACTGTCTTACTGACTGATATTTCTGTTAATAATGTCTCGGGTGTTTCTGAGGTCTTTCTGTTAAAGAGGCAATTTATGCAGATTTGCCAATTACAATTTATTCAATGTTTTGTGTGTATTATTATCTGAAGAGTAATGATTGGTAAGGGCAATACTTTTAGTTTTGATGTAAACTGCATAAACACTGCATATTTATCTATTCAAACTGTTACTATGACCAGGGGCGGATACAGAAATTTTTGAAGGGGGGGCCAAAATTTTCAGTGATCTTTGCCAGAAAAAATCTGATGACCTTTTTTTGTTGTTTGGTCGAAATGTCTGGAAAATATACCAGTTTTCCCTGCCAAAATAACTGATGACCTTTTTTAGTTGTCAGTCATCTCAGTCGAAGTAATCTCTGCACAAGCAATTAATAAATAATATACCATGACCTCTCTAGTATCTTACTTTTCTCTCCCACTGCATTGATTTAATGGCTTGTTGAAAACAAATGGGGGTGCCACGTCCCATGCACTTTTTAAATGGGGGGCCATGGCCGGATTGGCCACCCCCTGGATCCGCCCCTGACTACGACACAGGTCTGCTTGCATTGGGATTGCTTCTGCTAATGGAAGTAATTTAATGTTAAGTTCATTAAGTGTAGATAGTTAGTTAACCTGTGGCCTAGACTGGACATGTTGCCGCTGGTGGGCTCTCACATACACATACAACACTGCCAATGTAGTCATTACCAGAGATTAAAGTTGACAATGCAAGTTGCCCTTCACTTATTCAGTTGTTTGCTTTTGACTGACATTTCATCTTGCGTTTGCATGGTGTCACGTTGCAATTCAATCAATCAATCAATCAATCAATTGTAATTATATAATTATTTATGTAATTATATGTAATTATATATTATATAACATATCAAATGCTGACAGTATTCAACTGTTTTGTTTTTGTTTTCATCTTGCAGAGGTCATGGCCTTTGCTCTCAAGTATCCGATGGGTCGCGATTATTTCATCAAGCAGGTCAGAGGTCGCGTCATGAAACTGACGAAGGGAGTCTACCCAGCACCTCTCAAAATTATCGACGTAGGTTGCAGTCGTTATATGGAACGCAGTGTTTTGTGTTGATTTAGTTTAGTCTTCAATGGAATATATTCTATTTATTTGTCTGTTTGAATCGTTCATTTGCACCTCAACACTATGTGTGAAGTTTCTTAACATCTAAAAGGTTCCATATATATATATATATATATATATATACACACACACACATACATCATACATACATAAATACATACATACACATTACACATATAGATGTAAAAAGAGCTGTATTATGCCAAACAAATTTTTTCGCGGGCAACGGCCTCTGTTGTCATAAGCCCTCATCAAATCTGGATCCATCCATGCAGATGTGTGTTTCATTAACTCTTTTTCCACCCATTGTTATCTTGAGTCATTGTTTCCACACGTTGTTGTCTCCTGTGACTAGGTAAAAAAAATCGAGTTGATTGTATGTTTAAACAGGTTGTTAAGACAAGTCTGGAGAGTGGCAGTGAAGCTGGATATCAGCACGAAGCTAAGGTAACCATCTCTGTTTATTGTATTGTATCCAGAAATTTATTTAGCGCCTCGAGCTGTTTAATCACAGTGTTAAAGCCACCACCATTGCTCGCTCCAGTCTTTGATTCTTATGTAGTGTAGCGTAAATCTCTGACATCCAACATTGGTGACTTGCTTGATTCGTTTGCATGCACTTCCGTCGTGATATACTGAACTTTAGAACTCCGTCTGCTACTAAGGATAGCTTTTTCAGCCTTTTACTTGTTGTTAACAACAGATTCCTTTCAGCTGTGGCTGGCTGGGAGTGCCTCTGAGTATGGCAGATATGTTGAAGGGGTGCTGTGTAAAGTTTTGGTTAAAAGATTGTAGTGCATAAGTGTAAAATCAAGTTAAGGAAGTGCTATATCGAGTTGGTATTGATTGATTGATTGCTAAATAGTGCATAAGTACAGCATCAAGTTAAGGAAACTTGGTAGCACTTGCCGTGTGCTATATGAAGAAAGAGTTCTGGTAGAATATCACATGAATGTTGGAAATCAGTGAGGCTTTCAGACACAAGCATCCTATTTTTCCAGTTGAAATTCCTCGTCCAGGGCAGCACTCGTGATAATTTTAGTTATTATGTTTTCTACTTGTTTTATTGACGGAGAAGGATTATTTTGATCTGGCGTATCTCCTTCTTTAGCCATTTAAGTTATTTTACAGTTGTCATAAGTCGAATGTTTTCTGTGGCTGATTTGTTTTTAGGCGTTTGGTGAACTTGGTGTTTCGAATGAATCAAAAGCTCTGATTGGTCTTTACAATGGAATGACGGCGTGCAAGAAGAATCGATTCGGAGTGCCAGAGCGACCGGCCAAGTGAGCTCATTGTCTCGTAACCCTATGCCAAAATACATGATAGATGCTAATGCATACTCACACACACATGCACAGGAACACTTAATGATTTCTTCGCAGTTACTTTCTAGTGCTCTGCCCTTTATTATCTTTGAGGTAGTCTGGTGTGAACTACCACCCCCATGCGATGGTGAGCTCTCGCCAAAGCTGACGCTCACTCAAAGATTTGAGTCCAGCTTACGTTGTTATCATTATTCACAAAAATATATACACACACACAAAAAGTCGCACATAAGAATTTAATTCGGTTTTTCTGTTCTGTATTAGATCCAAAATTATGTGAGCAAGGCCTAAGGGAGTACCGTATCCAGTTACTTGTTCTGGCAGGAGAGCTTCATGTATTGTATTGTATTCTTGTATAGAACTAGTGAAATTCGTGCACTACATAAATGGACGTGTGTTTGTGATTGGCAGGACTGTAGCTGTGCTTGGCGCTGGTCTGATGGGTGCAGGTATTGTTCAGGTGACAATAGACAAGGGATATACGACTCTACTCAAGGATGTTTCAGTACCAAGTCTCGCCCGCGGTCAGCAGCAGATTGAGAAAGGACTCAAGGACTCGGTTAAAAAGAAGAAAATATCGCAGTACGGCTGGCAATGATTGATTTAAAAATCCATGTGATTTCTTTTACGGATAGGTGCAACTAGAAGCGGGCTCTATGTTTTAAAATGAGGCGATGGACCAGTAGTGCAATCATCACTGACTTTGCAATCTTTGACTCGTGGCCTTATTTCTGTTCCGTGCTTTCTACGACCCACTCTGGGTGCTTTGCCCGTGTTCGTTCATCAAATTGGAACTTTCTTCCCAAGTCTCTTTGCCTTGCGCTACTACCTTCTCACCTTCCCAGTTCCGGAGATGCCTGACGATTTGCTTGTTTGCTATATTGATATTTTTCATATAAAGGTTTCTAATGTAAATTTATCAGACTTTCCATGCTGTGTATCAATAGTATCATCGGTGATTTAGTATTATTGGCATCATCGGTGCTTTGGTATCATCGATGCTTAAGTGCAAAGAAATTTTAAAATTTGGTCGCTAAAAAGTAGGTGTCAATTTTTCAATTTTCCTGGGGTCAGGTTTCTCATCTTGCCCCTATGTACCGGCACCCATGATTACCTTACCTTAGACCTTAGTCCTTCCACACACTGGTAGCGCGTCGGACGACAGCCTCTCCACGTTATCCTGTCCTCCGCAGCCGCCTCAGCCCCCTCCCATGTCATTCCACCTTACTCCAGATCTTGCGTAATCGTACTTTGCCAGGTCTTCCCGTTCCCTTTTCGATCCAAACGGAGTCCAATTCAAAGTTCTTTCTCCCCCGCTCTATGTAAATGACCTAACCAGTGTAAGCCCACCTTGCCCATGATTAGGGTAATCATTTTACAATTGTTTTCATCACTCTTTTGACGTTTCGACCTTTGGCTGCGCTTTTCTGTGGACGCTGTCGGTTGATTTAAATTGATTTTTGGTTGCTAGGTTTGATGCAGACAAAACGCTGTCTAATCTGGAGCCCGTTCTCAGTTATAAAGACTTCAGCAAAGTTGATATGGTTATCGAAGCCATCTTCGAGGACATCAAAGTCAAGCACGCTGTCCTTAAGGAAGTTGAACAGGTAGATGAGCTCTGAACTTATCTCGTGTAATCAGAAAGATTTATTGCACTTTTTTGTCATAATTTTTCGCTTCCAAGTGAGTCTATTGTCTGTTGTTTTTAAAGAAGTGAATTTGAACTGTGAAGAGGAAGTGGAGGTGGACAAGGCCGTAGCTAGGGGAGTGTTTTGGGTGTTTGAACACCCCCCAAAATGTAAAAAGTAAAAAATAATAGAATGCATTTACTAGCACATGATGTAAAAACCATGAAATAAAATCCATGAAAACAACCCCCGAAATGAAAAAATGTGAAAAAATAGAATGAATTGATTTCGGTTGGATTACTGAAAAATTGCATCAGTTTTTTTCAGATGGGAAACTGAAGAAACACCCCCGAAATCAAATCCTGACTACGGTCTTGGAAGTGGACTCCATTCCTTGGAGGTAGCGACATGGAACGCATGCAACCCATCACAATATTATTGTGCATCTATGCTAAGCCAGAAAACCTATGCAGTATGGTTGTAGGCAACTAAGAGGAGCGTTTTAAAGAATTAGAACTTAGCAGTGATTGAAGTTATGGGAAAGCACTTTCTTTTGCAATAAAAAATGTTGGTCACTATAGGTGTAGATGTTTTCAGTGTTATATCCATACTGTTGTCTGCTTTTGTTTCTAGTACATTCCAGAGCATTGCGTATTCGCTTCGAATACGTCAGCCCTGCCGATTACAAAGATTGCAGAGGCGAGCAAGCGACCGGAAAAGGTAATCAATTTGACTAACTGTGAAGAAACATAGCAGAATTAATTATACAGAATTTCTTCAGTCACTTCACAAAAAGTCCAATTTAACTGTCAGAGCGTGTAAACTAGCGTGAATTGTTATTACCTTCAGCTAGTTAGTGAAACATGATTGAAACCAGCGCCTGTTGGCCAATAACGAACTGCACTAGTTTTTTTTATCTTGGTCTTGTGTTCAAATCCTTGAGGATTCAATTGAAACTGAAGTTGTTAATCGTACCTTATGTTACCACAGCCTTAGTTTTTTTTCTTTGTGGGCTAGTTTTGTGACATTGCAATTTACTGAAATTGATTGTTAACCTATTTATGTGTGTTGTTGGTTAAGATTTTGTTTCTTTTGTTCTTTAATTATGTCTTCTGTGTACTACTTGAGTTTATTAGCTTTTAAGTCTGTACTGCTACTTTATGGTGCCTTGCCTGGTAGAGCCGCAAGACCCCTTCAGGGTCTGCTGTGTGACCATACTTAATTTCTTTGAGTGCTACTGTTCTTAAGTGACGAAATTTATAAGTGACTTGAGTTGATTTGAATAACAGCGATGTTAATTTTTGCTGCAGGTGATAGGAATGCATTATTTCTCTCCCGTCGATAAGATGATGCTGCTGGAGATAGTGACGACTGATAAGACGTCGAAGGATACGGTTGGTGAGTATGATATGATGATGGTTACACTTGGATGATAAGCTACTTTTCAATGGATGTTGCACTCAGATGCATTCGGATGCGTTGCTAAGGAATGCAGAGTAATTTTTTAGCGCTGGATGTGAACTCTAAGAGAAATCTTTTATGTTATTTTATATCACTCAAGGACTGCTTGACTTTGTTCTGGCAGTGTTGCTTCAAAAGACCGAAGTTTATGCCTAGTCCATCCAATCCATATTATTTTAATTAATGTCCTAATGCAAGTCACATCCTCGTAAAAGTAATAATGTGGCATTCTTCATCTTTTCATCAATGTAGGTTCTATCCTGAGATAGTCCGAAAAATTTAAAAGTTTATACTCAAGTTTGAATTGCGAGTTTAGCGTAAAAACTGTTACTTGAAGTTGTATAATGTCTTTGTTATTGCCAGTATTGATGTTATGAATTAGTTACTTTAATTTTTTTCGGCAGCACTTGAAGTGATTTTTTTCATGTCATTATTTGATTTAGCACTCCGGGTGTTCATCCCACATCAGTCTTAGTCTTATACTGCTGCGATATAAGATGAGATGATACTGTCAAGACCACACTGTGCTCTATTGCCACCAGATTTTATTCTCCATTTGCCCGCACTAATACAAGGCTTATGTCTATAAAATGAATCGGACCAAGAACTTGGAATAGTTTCCTCTTGGTGTTCGCTCACTGTCGTCTCTTCAGTATTCAAACGCGAGTTTCCTGCATACATCCAGCAAGGAGTAAAAATGTGACATCCCGAGAGCTACCGACCATTCACCTTATATGGGAGTGTTCACTTGTGTTCTTGCAATATTGTCAATGTTATATTTTTACTCTATTTTCTAACTCATTTTCGTCTGCACATATGCTAGTTGAGGATTGATTATGCCATTTTTTTCACAGTCGGCCGTGATACATCTTTCCAACCCAACGCTCACAGGTGGCCCTGGCTGGTGGGACCATCAGCCCCTTTCTGGGTATCTTAGGTAAACCGACGTATTTGACTACTTTGATGTAATTACGACTTGTAATGAGTTGGTTGCCAAATAAAACGAGTTGGTTGCCAAATAAAACGAGTTGGTTGCCAAACAAAATGTTCTGTCTGGTCTTTATTAATTCCTTCTATTGTCTGTGTCTGTATTGGTAGCATCTGCCGTGGACGTCGGTTTGAAGCAGGGAAAGATTGTCATCGTAGTGAAAGACGGACCGGGTTTCTTCACAACAAGATGTCTCGCTGCCTTCTTCTCTGAAGTTTTCAAACTCCTTCAGGTTAGTAGGACTTTCTTTCACAGGTGACGTCGATTGTTACGTGACTGGGATTTTCCATGACACAAATAAATAGGTGGCTGTATCAATCACGTTAATTTAAGATTATTTAAGCATAAACTTTGCCTTTATCTACTTAAAACACTTCCTGAAATGTAATGGTTATGGTTTTTGCTCAGTGATTTCGCCAAGCCCTTAGTTAAGTCATTAGTTAGGTCATTAGTTAAGAGTTGTTTTTCTCGTTATATACAGAAATGTTGATTGCTTAATAATTTTTTTCTCTCTCTCTCTCATAATTTTTTTATTCCTACAATTGAATGTTCTGTCATGTTTTTCTTTTATATTTTACATGAATTATGGGTGGCCCTATTAGTGGGATTTTCCATCCCTTCTGGGTCTCCCCTTCTTCACCAAATTTTGTTAATGTATTATTCAATGCCATAATTGTATCATGTTGCTTTGGTTGAGGAAAAATAAATAAAATTTAAAAAATTATATATCACCTCTTCAAAGATCGCTACTCAGAGGCACTCGAGCACTTCTAGACCGAGAATTTTAAGATGAACATTGAACAAGACCAGACCCGCGTTGGTGTCTTTCGCACTAGAGGTGCCATCAAGTATAAGTATAAGAGTGTAGTTGATGACTGTTAATAATGTTTTTCGGAGTCAGGCAACCAATAATGCTGGACAGAGAAGACTGCAGTCGTTGTAGAATCTTTGCGTTTCTTAATCACCTACTTCCAACTGAGCATCTCTTGCTTTTACCACAATGGACAGTGAAGGTTACTACAGACTTCATCGAAGCCTGTAGTAACCATCGATAAAAGTGCCTGAACTAGTTGCTCATGTCTAAAGATATACTTTAATATGTTAGTCTGATTTGTTTATAAGTAATTAGAAACATTGCTGATTGTCTTGGTAACTGATTTTCCAGGAGGGTGTTACTCCAAAGGAGATGGATTCCAGGACTAAGGCAATTGGATTTCCTGTGGGATCTGCCACGTTGATTGACGAGGTCGGAATTGATGTTGGAGCCCACATCGCTGACTACATTTCTGGCGTGTTTGGCTCGAGGTTTGGATTTGGCGCACAGGAGACTAACCTCCTCAAAGAAATGGTTTCACATGGATTTCTGGGTAAGTACATGAATTGGATTTGTTTCTTAACTGATCTGAGCCCGTTCAGCTTAATTGAAAATGGCTAAAACTCTTCATGGTGTGGTATGTATTTCTAATGGAAGATTTTCCAATAAGAAATTCTGATATATGGGAAGGCCCAATAAGCTTATATATTAATGTGCAGTATCAAAGAAAGTGCATATCCCCATGGCATCAGAGTATGTCAGTCTGGTCTCCCAAGCAATCCCGCTATTGTAGATGTATGTTTAAAACGACAAAACGGAATTACACACGGAATAAAGCGTTCGTTTTTTCCCAAAAAAATACACAAACAGAATTAAATGAGAGGGAAAACAATGGAAAATGAGAAATTATTTTTACTTTGTTACCATCTGGTGCTACAGTTTAAAATTAAAATTAAAAATCTTGTTTACGAAAATTTAGTTTTAACCAACAAGTAAACGTGAAGTGAGACAGTGACCTGAACTAGCGGAATCATTGAAAGTACGGAGACTGCGTTAGGATATCAGATTAATGAAAACAATTAAGGAAAATAATTAAGGACAGTAAATCTAAAAATATGGTCACATGCAAAAAATGAAACAGAAAGAACGAAGTGAAAAATGAAAAACAAAACAGGAGTTTTCTGAGGGAAAAAAATGAAAAACCGTTTTTTACATCTATACCAATTGTCACCATTGCATATGCTCTGCATATACTTGAAGCAGCTGTGTTTCTGAGTTACTGAGGCTGTTATGAGTTCTCTAGGACCGGTGTATCGTATCGTATCTGACCATTTGTAAAGCGCTCCTTGCAGCAAGAGACTTTCAGAAGCGCTCCCAGTGCGTGCAACTCCGAGAGAAAAGGCAGGTCTTTAGACAAGAGAAAGATGACGAAAGACTACCAGAGAGGATCAAAATCCGAAGAAAATCTCGAAACTTGTCGGAGCTGACGCACTGGCGTGTGCACACGATAAACGCAACGCACCTCCAATCATGAAATGTAATGTTCGTCTGAAATGTATAGTTGATGGCTTCGTAGAGTTGTGAGTCCAAGTCATCTCTTAAGTTTTCATATGATGGAAATTAGTTTTTCAGATCTTGGCTAATTTTGTAGATTGTCGTGTGAACGAACAAATTATATATTTTCCTACAAATTATATATTTTTGCTGAAAACAGTGATTGAATTTATTTGTGGCTGTACTAAATTCGATGTTCATCGTCCTTTTATAGGACGCAAGTCTGGAAAGGGAATCTTCATTTACGAGGAGAACTCTAAGAATCATGAAGAGAACCACGCGGCTATGGAGATCATGAAGAAATATGCTACCCCACCAAAACAGAAGTCAGTATATTACAATGATTGTTCTCTTCATAGCAAAGGAGCTTACTTTCATTTAAATGCTCGCATTTAAGAATTTCTTTTGCAGTAAGATGTATCTGGATTCCTGTTCCTGTTCTCAGCCATCCTCGATCCGAGGGTCGGCCGCATCATGTACAATGTTCCTCCAACGTTTCCTGTCCTCCGTCAGTCTTATCATTTCTCCCAATGTCAATCCAGTCCATTCCTTTATGTTACCCAGCCAGTTTGTTCTTGGTCTTCCTCTTTTCCGGTCTCCTGGCATTTCTGGATTCAGCAAGCGTCAATTAATATTTTTACCTTGTGATGAGTAGGGATGTGGTTTCCCGTTGCCCTCCTCCTGATGTGCTTCTATCTCTTAGTGTCGATATCCTCCATCAGTTGTCCTTCAGTCTCTTCACCCATAGGCTCTTGCTTTATCGTGGCGAGTACGTAGGATTTATGCAAACAAATATTTGTGATCCTTAAGGATGAAGCTTTATGTTCATTTTGAATGGTTTTGAAATTGGTTAATTCTGTTAAGGGTCTGATCATTGCCAAAAGATGCAGAACTTGGTATCTTGTAATCAAGTGTGTTAAATGGTTTTTGCACAGGTGAAATAGTCATTTTTTTATTGGATTCCATAACTCTTAACTGCGGTAATGTTAAATTTTGTACTTCCAGTAACAGGAATTTATATTACCGTAATTAATGAAATTTGTAACAGATCACATGTTGCACAGTCGCACTGAAACGTGAATCTGATGCTTAGGTTTTCAGCTGCTGCCAGGAGGAGAAGATGCCGGTAGACATCCAAGTGCCTGAAATAATTTATTCAGTGTTGAGAGTTGAAACCTACTTTGCACTATGGATTGAATTTTAATTTGTGGCATTGATTGAAATGTTAACAGGTTGAGTGATGAAGATTTTCGTCTGCGACTACTCGCACGTTTCACGAATGAAGCGGTGCTCTGCCTACAGGAAGGCATTCTGGCCAATCCGGTAAACTCAGCTTTTGTTTGACGTATCTCACATATCTTCTGATGCCTTGTACTCCAGAGCAGTGATATGTTTCCATGTAAAATGTGGCATTATTATCGTCTTAATGTTCAATGTGAGGATTGTTCAATGTGTAGATGAAGCAATTTCATGTCGAGTTTAAAAGTTTTGCATCACGATTGCTTCCTTAGCTTGTTCTATGCTCAGGACCCTGTAATAAGTTGAAGTGTTTTTTTATATCAAGTTTGAACAACCAGAAGTGCGCTATTACTGACTTTTCACAATAGCCAGGCTCTTTTTAGACCTGTAGGCGAGATGCCTGAATTCATCTGGACATTATTATTCGGAGTTGATGATGGTTGAATTTCACATGCTGTGCCAGATCTATGTGTTTGTTTGTCCAAGAGTTCAGATCTGCCAAACTTTCAGATTGGCTGATAATGTTTACTATCTATGAAAGAAATGGGAAATTTAATTGTCGTTGACTTTCTTCTTTCACAGCTTGAAGGTGACATTGGAATGGTTTTTGGTCTCGGATTTCCACCGTTCTTGGGTGGTGAGTGTTTCATTTCTCTCGCTCCATCGCATCAACTTCAAGTGTGAACAGTGTGGCGGTGCTACCATAGGTCGCACGGCATGTCATTTGACATACTGCCTATTTATACTCTGACCTCCTTATGACCTGCCAAAAATTCTTTGGAATTTTTAATATCATATTTAGTTTATTCGACCTACTGAATGACTCACATGACCATGAAGTGGCCCCTGCTGAAATTGTATAGCTGGCACTACCATTGAATGTGAACAATTGATGACATCATGACAGTAAAAATAGGGATGGATAAGTAGGGAACCTAATCACCAGAAGAAAGCTGATTGTATTCGACAGAAAGCTTCTAATTTGCTTTTATGTTATCAGTATATTCTTAAACGTTATTGTCTCGAGTGCATTAGAGTAATGATAATATGGCACAAGGTGCACAGATGCAGGATTGCTTCCTGTTTGCTTGCCTTCCAAACGTAGAATCAGCCTTTCCATTTGGCAAATGGCATTGCCTTGAGCGATAGGACTTCGTGAGCGCCTTGCTTGTCTGCCAAACAGTTAAACTTAACTCCTGTAATCACTTGTGATTATCCATTCATACCATGATTTGTAATCACAACATTGCAGATTGTTGGTTTGAAATTAAACAAAGATTATTATTATTACTGTACTTGTTGATTGACATCGTTCGTCTTTTGTTTAAGGTCCATTCCGTTTTGTCGACCTCTTCGGCGCCGATAAGCTCGTGACGAAAATGCAGGAGTTCCAGCGCGTCTATGGCGATACATTTGCTCCATGTCAATTGCTTCTCGACCATGCCAAGGACACAAGCCGCCGTTTCCACACAAAATAGCCCCAACCGGCAACGCTATAAATCATTGTTAACTTTTATGCAGATCGCGACAATCGTGTGTTAGGCCTGAACATCTTTTTGCTAAATTATCAATTCTTGATGGTTTTTTTTGCGGCGGAGGGCATGCAATTATTAGATGTAAGATGGATTCGTGAATTGTGATCATTCTTTCAAATTATGCCTTTTGAAATTTGATTATTGACTGAGCGAAATTTATTTGATGCCGTGTCAATGCAACGTCGATGTAGATTTAGGTGTACGTTTTCTAGAATATCGTTGGTCTATTTTTCTATTAATAAAAGCATCTTTGTAACATTTGTGTTCAGTTTCTTATTTGTGTATATTTTTTTCTCTGCTGATATTTTTTTGCTTGCTTCTTATTTCATAGCAATTCAATTATCATTCTCATTTTGCAACGTAATCTCGTTTAAATCATTCTCTGTGGTTGGTCCAACAACCTGGAATGGACTTCCCTTGACTATGCGACACCTCCCAAGCTGTTCTCAATTTCACAAACTGTTGAAGACTGGTTTTTTTCGCTTGATCTCGGTCGGGAGCGCCTCTGAGTAGGTACCTTGAAGGGGCACTATATAAATTACGATTGATTGATTGATTGATTAAAATCGGAAGCTTATAACTTGGTGTATGATGCTGCATGCTTAAGACAGGTGGTAGCGAAATCTTGTGTTTAATACCTAATTTGCTAGACTTTGATTAGAGAGAGTGCTGTTGGTACACACACACACACACACACACACACACATACCACATACAGCCACATACATGCATACACACTGACAAACAGTCCATGGACTTGTAATCTGCTGCTGTGAGCCTGTGTCTGCAGTCTACTCTTGATTTTGGCTGAGATTAGAAGTGTAGTCGTTTACCCATTTGTAGCACAAAACTGCTTGCTAGAATTTTGAATGCAATGGAATTTCTTACAAATTTTTAATGATTAAATTCGTTTCTTGATACCATTAAAGAAACCATTAACCCAGCATCGGGCTTTTGCTATTGCGGGTCCCCTCAATGTGGAATGACCTTCCCTCTGCAACTCGTAGCAGGATTCAGATGGGGAATTCACCTGCATATCTTTGAAGACTGTCTTTTCATGGACCTGTCTGTCATGCTGAGAGCGCTTCTGAATATCTCTGCTGTGAGAAGCACTTTACCGATATCTTATTAGATTAGATGGATGATATTACGTGTGTGATCTTTTGCACTTATCAGAAGTATGTTGGAGTAATTTAGATTTAGTTCTTTCGTTGTTCTTAGCCGACTGAGAGCAACCTGAGTTTCGAGACGGACATCTCACTGAGTGATGCGCAGATGCCCGACTGTACTTCCTAGAAGACTGAAACAACCGTACGTGTTACATCCAATGCCCTAGATGTTGCCTGATGCAATGAAAGCAGGCAGATAAATTCTGTGCAAACTGACAAATGTTGCTATAGTCCAGCGGTTCCCAACCCGTGGCCCGCGGGCCAATAGTGGCCCGCCTGGCATACAAAAATGGCCCGCAGCATCTCAATGAATTAAGAAAAATATATGTAAAAATTGACAATTTGGACATGATAGAATATATAATTCTTTCCTATTACAAATTATTTTATTTGGACGCTAATAAATTGCATCAAAATAGAATGTTTGATGCGATTTATTAACGTCCAAATAAAATCTATTTTGATTCAATTATAACAATTTTATACGTCTTTAGTTAATTAAATTTAGCCTTGTGGCCCCCTAATGCCCTTCCACTAAGTAAAAGTGGCCCTCGTGTCCTCCAACTTAGAAAAAGTGGCCCGACAGTCAAAAAAGGTTGGGAACCACTGCTATAGCCTATGGATCCTTATAGTATAGCGACAGTTTATGGCAAAGACCGGTGCCATTGACAAATTATTTTGGCATATTACAGCTAGTATGAAGATTGAATTAGAGTTGCAAGATGTGACCATAAATAAGGAGGATATGATAATGCATGCTATAGTGTACGTTAGGAGTGCCAGCTTGAAGTGAATTTTCTAACATACAGGAAGCCAGTGTAGTAGGTGTAGTAGAGAACGAGGAGCAGGCGTGCTATGGTCTCAGTAAAAGAGTCGAAGTCAAGTCTTGTAGAGTAGAGCGAAGCTGTTGAATATGTAATTCTGAGGTGGAACAAGCAGGGCTCAAAGTGTGCCTGGCTTCCAGGCACTTATTTTAAAATCTGAACACCATCCTGCCACTTATTTGGCCTGCACAGCAGGGAAAGGTAAATAGCATCCAGGCACTTCTTCCAAAGATATTAGAGTTTTACTAGTCCTAGACTATAAGGTCTTTGCTTCTTCTATGCTTTAATTAAGCACTGGGAACAAGACTCAACAAGTACATCTGTGAGATGGTAACTTAATTACTTTTGAGGTTTATTGGAAGTTGTTGAGTCAAGGATAACTCCAAAATCCAGAAGAATAGATTATGAAGCGGGCAGAGAGGAGTAAGTAGGGAGTGCGAGTCAGCACACTGTAGGAGCTTAGAAGAACAGCCAGACCAGATGAGCTCATATTTGCCAGGGTTAAGTTTGAGGTGCATAGACAGACTCCAAATAGCATGAGGTCATCAACACAGGCTTTGCAGCATCATTTAGGAGACCTCATTTGAATCACGGACGAGTTGTTCTTCTGCTTTCCTGCTGTCTTGTAAATTCAGTGTCGAAATGATCTATTTTCAGCGTTAAAGGCCTTTTGTGGTACTATTACCGCAGTATAAATATCAAACAGAGTGCAGCGCTATAAATTTGATCTAATACTATTATCTATGTTTTTGTTGGAAGTTGGAACTCAATGTTCTCGTAAAATATACAACTAAGCGTACAATTCTCATTACATAAAAGACACTTCAATTTTAAGTTGTTTATTATTAGAAGCTTTGAGTTTACCCAACGTTGGTGCGCAGATTTGCGCAAAGTGGCCCTAAACTTAATATTATATGTAGTTATAAACCGAGGTTTGCATTCGAACGATAATGGCGGAATTCGACGAGGTGATGCCGCCGAAGGAGAACGTTGGAGCCCAGGGGTTGTTCCGATCATTCGGTTTACCAACAACTGCTTGGTTTGAATTTATTCTCGATGCGTCACTACTTGAAAAGCACCTCAACGATCCAGATGCAGGTATTTTTTGATAGATAATAACAATGATCATCTGGCAACTTCTATAGCGCCCGACATTTCAAAGCGTGAGTCGGTGGATAGTATTGAGCAGACCCGGTATACAGGCCATATTCTGATCGAGTCCAGTCGAAGGCCTCGGACTTACTGGAGGTTAATCCAAAAGGACGTGGTAACAGAGAATCCAGGATGAGAGTAGTTTTAGTCGAAAAGGCTCATTCTTTCCCTTTTTCTTTACAGTTTGTTTGTATGTGCACTTGTTGTAGCGCCCCTTCAAACCCCTACTAAGAGGCGCTCCCGAATACCGCGCGGACACTATCGGAGTTTCACACCGAAGCGCTGAGCAATTGCAAGTGAAGGACTTGCCCAAGGTCCCTACGCGGCGACTTGAGGTGGATTCGAACCTGCAACCTTTCGGAGCAAGGGGATGAACATACCCACTACACCACCGTGCCCCACTGAGTGTTCACCTTGCTGACACTGCTGTTCAAGTATGAAATGCTGTCAAACACCGAGTTTAGTTTAAGCAGGAACCTCACTTCTCAACCCAATATGGCATTCCTTGTTTCTCTCACTATATACATGACAATCCATTTAATCAGATTTTCTCTTAACAATAATTTGTCTTAATTTTCTCTTAATAATTTCTCTTAATAATTTCATCACACGCCATTGCCGTTGCATGTTCTTACTTTGATTAAACCAACTTGTTTTAAAATGTATTTCTGAAGGTTTCAAATCTACTGTGTGTGACGGTTTATTTTCAGATCTTTCGGCTCCTGAGCTCATCTCTCTGTTCCTGTACCAGGCTGACATCGCTGTCGCCACTGTCCGCGAAATCGAGGGCAAAGAAATCTCCATCAACGGAAGTTCGGGCTCTGTGTCGGATTTGACTTTGGGTATGATCCGCAACTATTATCTGTACCATAGTTTTGTTAGTTTGCGTATATTTTTAAAGTACTTAATCATGTAGTTATTGTATATTGCAAGACGCACCTCATTTAACTCTGAGTATAATCCACAACTATTGTTGAAAATTGGGAGTTTTGTTAGTTTATAATAATTTTCCTTTTTTAAACAATCCGGTTGACACAGTAGTTCTACCGGTTACAGTGTACAATTAGGCAGTTGAAATAATTCGCAAGAACACAGAAAACACAAATCTTAACTGTACTAACAGAACAGACAGCCTGCAATAATCGACGCTAATAGTAGCCTACAGAGCATGTCCAATTGTCCATCCTACGGGGGCGTGAACTTGCTACCTCTCACTCTCTGCGCCAGCGTGTTATCCAATGCGCTGCTGGGCCCAATGTACAATTGTACATATGTATACATTAGATACTTAATCAAGCATTTATTGCCTATTAAAGGATGTATTTATAGTTAAGGTTTAACCCTTATAAGAACTGGCTGCATTGGTCGTCCAACACGTCTAGTACAATAGTACACGCTCATCAATGAAGGGTTGAAGGATCTTTTGACTGAGTTTGGCGGATTCAGATTGAGTTACCCAAAAGCGAACTGCTTAACCTACAATGAACTATGAGTTTGACTTGATGTAGAGAAATCTGAACCTTATGCAGTGGTAAAAGTTTATCATTTGTTGTTTCAGTTTTTAGTGAAGCAATCACCTTGCAACATGGTGGTGTAGGGGTATATATATTCGTTTTATTGAGAAAAAGACATTCTGACAATAACACAGAAAATGTTAACATGAGTGATAAAGAATAATTGAAGTTCAAAGTACGTTTAGTTAGTCTTAAATAAGTTAGTATATATTTTTATATAACGATCGTGGAATAAATTGGGAGTTGTCCTTAAGTGGGAGAGTGAAGTTGTGTGTTCTAGGTCTTAATTGGTGAGAGGAGGGGGGTCGGAGAGGAGGTAGGAGTTGGTGAAGTACCTGTTTGGGGTTGTGTATAATGGAGAAGAGGAGTTTTGCATCGGCTATGTTGGCAAGTTCGGAGACAGTTGGAAAGGTTTGCTCTAAGTAACCTAGGCGTTTAGCTCTTTTTAGGAGTTTTTCAAGGCGTTCTTTGTCGGAAGCAAGAGTGAGGCCCCACCAGGATGGGGAGGCATAGAGTAGTTTAGCAACGGTTGTGGCTTGGTATGCACTTGTTATAGTGCCCTTCAAGATTTTTACTCAGAGGTGCTCCCGACTACAGCGCAGAGACATTGAATCAGAGTTCCACGCCGAAGCATACGTGCTAAATCGTGAAGGACTTGCTGAGAGTCCCTAGGAGGATTCGAATCCGCAGCCTTCCAGCTCAAAGGCTCTGAACATACCTCTCCATCACCGTGCATACAGTATGTAGATTTGTGTTACTGTTTGTCCGACAGACGAGAAACCGAATTCGGCCGAGAATCGTAAAGTCCAAACGTTGCGACTGTTGGCGGTTAAGACGGCGTGTCATCTGAAATGGAATCTCGAATTTCTAGAGGCAAAGTCAGTCTATTTATAAATTTATTTGTTTGTGTTTCATATAATGCCTGTTCAACATAGGCTACTCAGAAGTCTCGTGATCTTTCGCCTCATCAGCCCCTTGAATACGGAGCAGAATCTTTTTTCAGAAACCAGGAACTGTACGTCGATGACTACTTTCAAGATATATCTAAAAACTGAGCTTTTTACCCATCTTGACTGACTTTTTTCCTGCCTGCTCCAAGTGCTTCTGAATTGTTGCTATGATTTTATTTCATTGCTTACGAACGTATGGCACTCAAATCTCTATGTATTATTACTATTATTATTGTTATTATTATTATTATTATTAAGCACTCCCGGCCCAACCACGGCTTTTTGAGATTCTTCAGGAAGAGAGAACAGAGTGAAATTTTTAATTTTATATTCTGTGCATTAAAGACATATTTTATTTGTGGTTACCTGCTCACTTGTCTGTTCTACAAGTACATATAGGCAGGAAGGATTTGATATGGATATAACAAAACCTTGGAAATTGCTGTGATTTTGTACCGGTGTTTACAAGCATTCTTGTTTCTAAAGATTTCGGAAATGTCTGATCTTTATCAGTGGTATAATGTGATGTAGTTTCAATCAGCGTCTTAGACCCGAAAATAATGTGGTGGTTTCCATTTTTGGGCTTTTCCAAGTTCTTTTGACTGAGTGTAAATTTCAGCGAACTTTTTTACAGCCGATGCCACATTATTATTTTATTTCGTGAACTTTGCTGGAATAACAAATAATGATAATGATTGTCCTCATTTAAATTAATTAAATAGTTTTCCTTGTGATTAATGTGTTCGTGCGTGATCGTGATTTCCATGTACAGTCTACCGTTGGCCATTTTGCGAAGTCTCTTACTCGAGCTGCTGAAGCTGACTACAAACAATGCAGACGAAGTGACAACAAAGGCTTTTGCATCCGATGAACTTCGCCAGATGGAGCCAGAAGCACTGTTTGCCATCGTCCTCTACCATCGATGGTAACGTCTCGGATGTCGTCTGTAATCTTCCATGAATTCATTCATTCATTTCAGACATTTATATAGCGCCTCTTCACGAGTATCTACTCAGAAGCGCTCCCGACCCAACCGCGGCTAAGGAGAACAGTCTTAAGAGCAGAGTAGAACGTGAATGGCTGTGTTGTATTATTTTTTGTCAGTTGTCTTTTTTTGCTTTGGTATGCAACTGTCTGGCTTCATACGCTACATAGAGGTCCTGGATAGCGGGGTCAACGACCTATTTAGGTTCTCCTGTGTAACTAGTTTATATTATTTTCACTGATTTCAGTGACTTGTTTGTATTATCATTCTGATATATGGTTACCAAATAAATTAAACAAATTAATTAATTAATTGAAAATTATGTTGAGATGGACTGAAGAAGTGAAACAAGTATTTATTTGAAACTATTCTGTCTGTAATATTGTTAGTGTTATTTGTTATGTTTTTTAGGTGTCTAACGAGTCTCATACGAGAGTCATTTACCACAAGACCGTCGAAAATTCCAAACGTTCAAGTGTAAGCACATGCCTCTTATTTCGATTCTGTTACTTCATCTGTGATGTTTTGTTGTCTGGTGCATATATGGTTTTTTTATGGTTTATTTGCAAATGATTGTTATATTTTCTTTTTAGTACTACGTTTGATAAAGTCTTGGTCTTTATTTTGTTTTTGTAGTTGCTACAGCTTCAATATGTATACTGAAATCCATGATTACAAACTTGAAAACTAATTGCATTGGAATTCTGGAATTGTTCTTAATGCGGAAAGTGGGAGCACTTAGCCCAAAATGATTAAGTCCTCATAACTCATGAGAATCAAAGCAGCTGTGTTCATATTACAAGGCACAAGGGCACATATTATAAACTCTGTATGAGATGGGATTAAACTGCTTAGATGTAGTTTTGTTTATTTATATCTTTAATATTTACATTTTCCTGTGTATGTATGTCAATAAAATCTTCTTCTGTTGTGAATTTTTGTTTCAAATTCATATGTAGTCATTGCATGCAATTTCATGCATGAGTGCTTGTCAGAGTAAATAAATGCAACTTGCTTACTTATTCTATGAACTAACTTTGATGGTTTTCTTTGTTGTCTTTAGTCCAGGACTTTTGGATCCAAGCATCTCATCAGCGAACCTCAAAGATGCTATCCTTAAATCGGTTTGCTCTAAATTTTTACAGTTTTGTCAGACTTATCATTTATTGCTTGTCATTTTTTTCATCACTTTTAAGAAAAATTCAGATGGAAATTAGTTTGCATCAATTTATTAAATTGCGTGGCTTCTTCTGTAAAATACATCTGTTGACAAGACAATTCTTAACCCTTTAACCCTTACCGCTCCGATTAAAAATTAATTGGCCCGAAATTGTCCGGTGGGAGCGGACACAGGAGCGGTAAAGGTTAATGCCGAGATGGTAGTAAATGGTATGGGAAATCCATACCCTCCGGCATTAAAGGGTTAAATAAATTTGATTTAGAACATGAGGTAGCATGAAAGGAAAAGGTTGCAAGAGCCGATGGATACAGCGGCCTCTGGTTTGTGGAATCATCTTCATTTCTGTTGAATGAGCATTCCAAGGGGAACTACAATGCGAAATTACAAACCGCTTGAGTGCCATCATGATGACCTAATAACTGTTAGACGTCAGTGGATATTTCAGAAAGTATGAAAGTGATACCAGACACAATATAATATAATGATACCAGACCGGTGTTATGTATTATGTGCTGGAACCTGGAATAATCTTCCTGTCACCATTTGGGTTTCTCCTTCTATTTCAAGGTTAAAAATAAAACTCTTTGGCTATTTATTGGCTCTGTATTCCTGAGTCCCACCACATGTTGTTCGCTATTTACTGCCCTCTGTGTATTGATGCGTGCTTAATAATGCTTATACTTTGTACTCGATAAAGACATCTTTATTGTGTTTACGTTTAGTTAGCTTATAAATTTATTTTACTTCTCCATTTCTGTACCTCTCTTCAATCTCTCTTCTCAGAGGCGCTCCCGGCTACAGCGCGGACACTGCATCGAAGTTTCACGTCGATGCGCCCAAGCAATTGGGAGTGAAGGACTTGCTCATGGTCCCTACGTCAGCTTGAGGTGGATTCGAACCTGCAACACTTCGACTGCAAGGCAGCAAACATGCCCACTACACCACCTCACCCCACAAGTTAAACTCTTCAAATAGTACCAATTATTTTGCATAACCAGTTTTGTTTTTCACGTACACGTGTGGCCTCATCAGCAGGACAATGGTCCCTCAAGGGTTTCTCTCCTGTTGCTTTTTGTTGACCAATATGCAATTATGCATATACAAGGACGTCGTCAGCTACGCTCTGCTGATAAGGGAGTCCTCTTAGTTCCTTTTGCTCGCACTGCTGCCATGAAGAATCTAGCCTTTTCTATGGTTTTTAGTTCCTTTTGCTCGCACTACTACCATGAAGAATCTAGCCTTTTCTATGGTTTAACCAGTGGTCTGAAATGGCCTTCCTTTGAGGTACGCCTACACCCTGGGACTCTACCAGGATCCTTCCTTACTAAACTTAAAACTGTTCTTTTTGGACGCGCTGGAGTCGGGAGCGCCTCTGAGTAGTTTTTTCTTGAAGGAGCGCTATATAAATGTCCGAATGAATGAACGAATGAATATAGTTTATATGTATTATGTTATGTCTGTGAGATGCTGAATGAAATCACATTTTTGTATGTTTATATATTTGTCTTTGATGGTGTTGTGACAGATGAGGGAAAGCATGGATATATCGATATCACAGCTCGAGAACTTCCTTCTGTTGGGCCGACCGACTCGAATGCCTGTCATGAGTTGCTTCGGGATCGTCAAGAGTGAATCGTCGTCGTCGGAGAAAATGTCACATGACTGGAACAATGGAATCATGATCGATGAAACCGAAATGCTTTGTCAGGTATCCGATTCTTTGTAAATTAAAAAAAAATGTTTGACGTTTTCTGTTTGAAATATGCACTGCTCTGTGTCATTTAAAAAATTATTATTGTTTTCAACTTTGTTTTCTTTGTTTGGATCATGCGCTATTGTGGTTTTTTTGGCATGATTACTGGGTGACTCTTTTAGCGGGACTGTCCTTCCCTTCTGGGTCTCCCCTTGATAACCAAATTATGTTAAATATTATTATTATGTTTGCTGCCACAATTGTTTTACGTTGTTGGTTCAGGAAATAAATTAATAAAAATATATAAATAATAGTTTTAAAAATATATGACTGCGAGATCAGGGCTGTTTATTGATGTCACTCACACTTTGTCGTTTTAAAAGGAAGAAGATGAAGAAGATTTGTAGTGGTAAGTAGGTGGAAAAAAGTGTAGATAGAAGTTGGACGAACATATGATTTCGAGATCAGTCCTGTTTCATGATGCCACTCAATTTTTTGTTTTAACACATTGACACGCCATGTTAAATAGGGTGGAGTGTCGGTCAATGTGAAAAAAAAATTTCAACTGAAACACTAGTAATAGGTGGCAAAAGTTGTCATTTGTTATACTGATTCATAATATGTCAGGGTTATTTGCATTATTTTTAGGTTTTGATGCTCCCCAGAGGGTTTGAATGTTCAAAAATATAGAATCGCATTTTGAAAAATCGTGCTTTGTATCATATTTGACACAATTAATTATGACCATCCATAACTACCAGTGCGATTATATTTAATCCACTCATACACACCAAGATATTAATGTATAATTAGAATTTGTAATGGTTCAACATTTCTTAATTTTTTTTTATCTGCATCTGAAAGTTGCAGAAAATGCAATTTTATAACACGGCAGAAAGAATTGAAATAGGCCCTACAAAGCCATTGACCTACTAATGCTAGGGGTTTATAAAAGCAATACTTATTGTTTTGACTGACAAAGTAGTGTTAGGCTGAAATTCTAACAGCAATTATAGTCAGCTTTTGTATTGAAATATGGCATTTTTTCACGTGATTCCAGCCGGACACGTATAAATCCGTCTCTTGACTTTGCACCGCAAACTGCAGAAGAAGCTTCCGTGACTAGTTTTACGCAACGTTCCACTGCCTGTGTGTGGCATGGATACTTTGGAAAGTCGATCACAGGGGCAGCACCAATGGCAACGAACATCTTAATGTCATTTTCTGAAATGTCTGTGAGAACAGGTGGTTCAGTAATTACAGTTTTTTGCCAGTCTATGAGATCAAAGTAGTCTTCCGCATTGAAATTCAAGTCTGGAACAATGAATTGCCGTATAGTACACCTTTAGGCCTACCTCCAGAATTCTGTGATCTTGCTTTCAATATGCGACACAAGCCAAGCTCACGAATGTGTTTTCTGTGATCCGTGACCATGCACAACAGTATGTTTTCTGGATGTGCAAAGAAAGCATTACGAGATATGACTGGATCAACGATGGCTTTGTGTTCCTGTGACAGATAACGTGACTTCATAATGGTGTGTAAAACGTGTTTTGCACCATCTTTGCAAGAGCAATTGATCTTTATGGCAAACCACATTGGAGCATATACTTTGATGATGTAAGTCACAATGGTTGTCAAATTCACTGAAGGTTCCTTGGTTGAGACATATAGTCGAAGAAGCCGGTTAGCTGTTGTGTGCCATCTAGCATGAGATATTGCACCTGGATCTTTTCGTGACAACTCCATTGAACATTTACCTAGAATCACAGCCTGACACATGTCGTACAGATACCTTTGGTCAGTACTAAGATCCACATCATTTAATTCTGGCAATTCACCGTCAATGGCTTGAAATACAGCTACGGGCAGTTTTTCACAAGATACCAGTTGCCTGCCTAATGGACCTGAAAATGCTCGTGGTCCAGATGTTGCCCCATCTATATACTTCAGGAGATGTCTTAAAGGCAACTCATTTGCATGAAGCTGGCAAACCAGTCACTGCAGCGGTTTCTCTAGTTCTTGCTCGAGCAACCGTATTGTACCGCCAATTCTCCCAGTATTAGCATTTGTTCCATCACAACCAATGGCTACTAGTTTATCCAAAGATTTGTATCTGTCTTTCAAGAAGGTGATTATGCTGAGTTTCGCATCTTTTGCTGTTCCTGATAAGGGAGCAACATGTCCGATATACTTAGATCCGGGTTCCTCAACCAACGACAAATGTTCTTCCATTACCTTCCTTTTGTACCACCGAGAACCATGTTTCATTATTGTTATTGTGCTGTCCTTTCTTCCATCAAAATACAAACTTCGTACAACGCCATCGAGATAGGTTGTTTGGATTGATTGTCGTTTGGCTTGACGTGTTCTTCTAACTTTGCTGCGATCGATAACACTTGATGTTTCTTCTTTGTGTTATTACACTGAAATCTTGAAAGACTGCTGATGCAATAGCTGCAGCAGCTCTATCGGAGACTTGGTGACGATCGCAAGCTCTTGCAAGTGTCGGAAGATGTACTTTCAACCTTTTTTTCTTCGGTTTCAGACTATTAGGTGTTTGATTTGATTTTCTATTATGGTTGCCTCGGACTTCGCTTAACGGAATATCATCATCTGAATCTGATATTGTGATGTGCTTATCTTTCAGTTCTGATAATGTTATGTTATCATCAGCCTCTGGATCCGATTCAGGTTGAGAATCACAGTTTTGCTTGGTGGCTTCACAACTATCGGCAAACATGATATGCCTCTCTGCTCGTTCCTTTTCTGCCCTTTTTCGCTTCAGATTTCTGTCTATCTTCTTTGTTGTAGCAAAGTCAACTCTGCCAATGAACATTATTCTCAAATTCCGCTGATCATTGAGAAAAATCTGCTCACCAGCAGGAACCTTACGGAGCTTGTCGCATTTGCAAAGGTCGAATTTGCACTTGCATGCCGCATTGTCAAACAAACTGGTTTTTCTCGTTATTCATAGATTTGAAGTTTTAAAAGTTTGGCTCCTACCATTATGAACTATACATTTTCAGAAACTACATGAAAAAGACTTCAAAAATTCAAATTCTGAAGTTTGAGAGATTTGCCAAATCTTTGGTAGCCCCCTTCAAATATGTGACCAAACACCAATTTTCATGTCCGCTAAAAATTGGTCCTGAACTTCAAATCGTTTGGGGAGCATCAAAACCAAGAACAATATCATTTAAAAATTTTCACAGCACTACTGATATCCAATGTCAAGTTTCTCAACCTGTTACTTGTGGAAATTTAAAAAAAAATTTGACGCTCCAGCCTAATGTTAAATGACTGGCTGAAGGACGAGTTAACTCGTCCTTGGTGGTCAACGTGTTAAAAAGGAAGATGTACTGAGGTGTAGTTGTAGTGTAATTATAGTGGAAGGCAGCTGGAAACAGAGTGGAAAGGGTGGTAGATGAATATGGTGTTGTTTTCTTCGTTCCAGATAACTTACGACCTCGGTTGTCAGTTCTTTTTGTTGCGCAACTACGAGAAGGCAAACGATTCATTCAGAGCATGCAAAGAGTATGTGGACAGGGTATGTAATAATAATAATAATAATGGTAAGTGCCAAGCCATCAGTCATCATCATCATCATCAGGATCCAAGGGTTGAAGGTGCAACGCCCTACCAATGCAGAGACATGTTATCCGCAGAGGGAAAAGGCGTTCTGCGTGTACAGTTGTAATAATTCAATTTGGGAGAGGACAACCCTGAACCTTGTGGGTTTGTTGACGTTTTGGAGTTACCCTGTGGCACCAAACCACAGAGAGGTTTTGTAAATGTATTGTCATTGCGGGAACAAATTCCACTTACTGCGGAGTGCGGAGCTCATTTCCGCCGACAATGACGAGACGATACGGGTTGCGATTTGTCATCCCGATTGATAATAAACGAAGATATCTATACATATATATATATAATATATATATGTAATAATGTATATATATATAATTATGTATATATATATGTAATTATGTATATATATAATATATATATATAAGGCAAGTGTCTATGGACGACGCAGTCGGGGACGACAAAAGAAGAGATGGGAGGATGCGATACGGGAGGACATGAAACATCTCAAACTGAAAAATGAAGACACCAAAGACAGAGGAAAGTGGAAGAGGAGGATCCGAGTGGCTGACCCCTCCGCAGAGAGGGATTAATTCAAGCCTGAAGGAAAAGAAGAAGAAAGAATTATGTATATATATACATGTATATATGTAATTATGTATTTATATATGTGTTATACAGTGTCGAGTTGGAATGGCTTCCCCTTGATGCTCCGCTGCTTATCTAGAACTCTTTCTCACGCATTCCACTCTCGTCTTAGGACAATGTTATTTGGCCGTACTGAGGTTGGGAGTGGCTCTGAGTAGTCCTCTTGAAGAGGTGCTATACAAATGCATTTAATCTATAATGAACATTTATTTGCATTTCTTCTGTTGTTTTTAAAATCAATGAATGTATCTTCATCGCAGGTGTCGAGCCCCATCTTCAGCAACGTTGATATCCAGAGGCTGGACGGTTATCTGAGTGCCTGCTCCGGTGTCCTCTGTCTTCAGGCAAAGCAACAACCGGTTCAAAGTCTGTACGAACGCGTGCAGTCGAGCGTGAGAAGCAACTTCCAGGGTCTTACGAGTTTAATGATCGAGGATTTGACGAAACAGGAACTCAGCCTTATGTATCGCACGTTGCTGGAGGAGAGCACGCAATCCACCCACAGGTAGTAGTGGGTGCATCTCTTTTGTCTTGTATTGTATTTGATCATTTATAAAGCGCTGAGTGCACGTTTGTGTACGTTGCAAGATGCAGCGGCAGGTAGTACCATGTTGGGGCATTGCAGACCCTGATTTTTAAACCAACACTCCAAGCACTGGATGAACTCAGCTAAATAATTGATACAACAAGGGCTGTACTCAAGGGTATACACGGGTATACGGCGTATATACTCACCTCCGGGGAAAAATGACGGCGTATACTCACCTAAAAAAATGAGGGTACACGCGGGTATATATACCCACCTTAGTAAGACCAAGTGGGTACACGCAGGCAAAAATTGTGAATTACGAAGGCAAAAAATCATGAAAGTAGACCGTTTTATGCTGTTTTGAAAGTTTTCCATGCAGAATATCACGGCCAA
Source organism: Lumbricus terrestris (assembly GCA_949752735.1). Lineage (NCBI taxonomy): Eukaryota > Metazoa > Annelida > Clitellata > Crassiclitellata > Lumbricidae > Lumbricus > Lumbricus terrestris. The sequence continues at coordinate 5,200,147 of OX457052.1, forward strand.
AAACTTTGATGACTAAAAACAAGGTCGTCAGAAATTTTTGGCCCAAAAAAGTCAATTTTTTCGGCGGCAGTGTGTACTCACCTCAAAAGTTCTGAGTACAGCCCTGGATACAACTTATTGATCCAGCAGTGGAGGTGGATTGGGACGATCGATCGGTCCATGCTGTGGAAAGGGAAAATGCTCTGGAAGGGAGATGTAGTTTAGTTGATGACTTTGATGCATGGCTAGACGGTCCGGCAAGATTTCTGTTATTTAGTGAACAGTTGGAGCAATTCTATTTGTGCAGCACTCTCCAACCGTTTCGACACCACAAGACACCGAAGATTTTATCTTTTCTGAAGTCGTTAAGTGAAATCATCATTGTTTTCAGACAGGACAGTTTGTTTGTGAGCTCTGTAGCCCTACTCTACGTTCTCACCATTTCCGCTCTCTTCGTTCGACTGAACAAAGTCTGCTCTCAGTCCCTTTTGCTCGTACATCCACTATGCAGAACGTGCTTTCTCGGTGGTAGGACCCTCAACCTGGAATGGTTTTCCTCTGACCGTCCGCTCCCTTTGTAAAAATCCTTCTCAGGCTTTCCTCTCTCATCTAAGACAGTTTTATTTGGCCGTGCTGAGGTTGGGAGCATCTCTGAGTAATCCTATTGAAGAGGCCCTATAGAAATGGGGCGCGGTGGTGTAGTGGCGACGTCGTTGCCTTGAAGCCGTTAAGGTTCGAGGTTCGAATCCACCTCACGTCGCCGCGTAGGGACCTTGGGCAAGTCCTTCACTCACAATTGCTCAGCGCTTCGGCGTGAAACTCCGATGCAGTGTCCGCTCTGCAGTCGGGAGCGCCTCTGAGTAGATGAGTTGAAGGGGCGTCATAACAAGTGGGCATGCAAACAATAAATGCATATAATGAATGAATGAATGTTTTCAGACAGGACAGTTTGTACGAAGAGGTTCTGGTGTGTAATTCCATTCGACGTTCGCTCGACGGTCGTGTCGCGATGTTCGATCTCGTTACTACGTTGAATCGGACGCTTGGTCTCGTCGATTTCTTTCTTAAGGTAGTCTACAAAAACGTTCCGTTGATTGTCTTGCATAATATTTTAATTCTCAATAGTTTCTAATGTGTTCAGGAATTTGAAAATTAAACGAAAATCTGTAAACAAGGTGAAAAATGATGACAATATGTTGATTCCTTCCAGAGTTTTTGAGTGCCTCTTTAACTCTTTACCGGTTCATTATTAAATTTTAAGCCCGTTTTCAGCAGATATTCTCGGGGCAAACGGGTACAAGATTAAGGGGTCTGCTCAGAAGCTCTCCCAACTCTTGCACGACGAAAGCACGGTTGTCTTTGAGTAAAAAGTACTTCCAAGAACCCTATAAGTTGACGTGGCTTCTGTGAAAGCCCATTCCGGATCACTGCATCCACCGCGGAAAAGACTCGAATCTGCTGTCCTACTTCAGTTAATTTTCAGTGCTTTTTATGTTGTCATGAATTTCAAACTTGAAAGAAATTATGTAATTAAGGTGAAATATATTAAAAGATATGTTGCTCGTACTTATTTTTGGATGTACCATCGGTTGGTACGTTGTACACACGCTGTTATCTGCTATTGAATTCTTCTCTGAACATACGCGTTGTTGGATTCAAATTATATTTGGATCTTTTCCAAGCGCTTCAGAGGAATCGCTTTCATCTCTGCAACACCCAATTCTTTGGCCTTGAATATTATATGGGCTAAGTTACTGGTTTTTGTTTTGTTTTTACGATATATTATTTTTAACGCGTTATCGACAATCATTCCAGTTTTTGAAACTCTATGTCTCATCTTTGGTTGGTTCAGCCTTCCACTTTCTAGGGGCAACTTTGTGATGAGCAGTATTCTGAGAGATGAGGCTGCCATACAGTTAAATTCGATTTCTCTTGAACCTGATATTAAATTGCTGCTCTGTGTGTTTCAGGTTTGCGTTGACATTTACAAGTTGCTGTCGGACAGTCAGAAAGATAACCTTAAATTCTTCCTCAGGTGAGTTGAACGAACAGTTAATGACAGAAGACTTCATCACATGTCTCTTAATCACATGTCTCTTAATCACATGTCTCTTAATCACTTGTCTCTTAATCACATGTCTCTTAATCACATGCCTCTTAATCACATGCCTCTTAATCACGTGTCTCTTAATCGCATACACGTCTCTTAATCACGTGTCTCTTAATCACATGTTTATTAATGACATGTCTCTTAATCACTTGTCTCTTAATCACATGCCTCTTAATCACTTGTCTCTTAATCACTTGTCTCTTAATCACATGTCTCTTAATCACTTGCCTCTTAATCACATGTCTCTTAATCACATGTCTCTTAATCACATGCCTCTTAATCACATGTCTCTTAATCACATGTCTCTTAATCACGTGTCTCTTAATCGCATGTCTCTTAATCGCATGTCTCTTAATCACTTGCCTCTTAATCACATGTCTCTTAATCACATGTCTCTTAATCACATGCCTCTTAATCACATGCCTTTTAATCAAATGCCTCTTAATCACTCAAGACGAAAAACTGTTTATTGTTCTGTATTGTATTAAAGCATTAAAGCATTGTATTAAAGAGTTTCTGAGCATTTTTAATCACATGCCTCTTAGTCGCATGTCTCTTAATCAAATGCCTCTTAATCACTTGTCTCTTAATCACATGTCTCTTAATCACTCTAGACGAAAAACTGATTATTGTACCGTATTGTATTGAAGCAATTATGAAGTGCCTCTAGTAGGGCGAACCATCCAGAAGCGCTCCCAGTGCGTAAGTCTCACGAGAAGTAGCAGGTTTTGAGAAGAGCTTAGGAAGTAGAGAGATTGCCAGACAGAATTGTGGAGTGAATGGAAGGAGAAAGAGCATTCCAAAGAGAAGGAGCTATGGAGGCAAATGATCGAGACTGAGCCAAAGCAGTTCTAGAGGGAGGAACCAAGAGGTTAAATTTATAAATATTTTATTATTATGTTACTAGCTGGGTTACCCGGCGTTGCACGGGAAATTTCGATTTTTCGTCCCCAAACCCAGCTCCACCCGCACCTGTGGGGCCCATGCCCCTCTGCTTGGAAGGTCTTCCCCAATTCTGCTGGTTAAACTCATGTTGCATGGGGCTCCTATTAGTGTATATACTCCTTGGCCTAAGGCATTTATCTTTCCCAGGGCTGTTGCGCTGCGTAGCGAGCATGTTGTAATGGAGTCGCAACTGCAGCGATTGCGTAAAGAAACACGGCGAAAATTAAAATGTCTAATATCTCGAGTTCTAAAGTGAATAAGGAGGTGAAAATAGCGCGCCTTGGTAAGTTGAGTGAAAGTCTATTTATGTACAATGTTTAAGGTCAGTAGCTGCAAAACTGTGAGCGTGCATAAAGGACAAAGTCACCCACGTCCTTTCTTATAGATATCGATATTGAATTGTTATTATATTATATTAAGAGTTATTATCATATTATTAATGCAGAGAATTGAATTCGATGATTCTTGTAGATATCTTTGTCAAATGATTTCACCTGAGACGCATTTCGCGGATCTGTTGCTGTCGTGTGAACTTCAGAATCTCTTCACTCCTCAGGAGAGACAATCTCTTATGGATCTCGTTCAGCAGACGCCCTCTTCCATCAGTCTCAGTGCTGCCATTGCTCTTCCACCGCCAGGTCAGTTCAATGTCTTAAGCAGTCCTGTCTTCCACATCCGATGAAAGATAAGGTCGTGGTGGACATAATTACTTACAATTGATGTCCTTTGTCAAACCCAGTTGGAAGTTGCCCAAAATATGGCTTAGAACTGTTGACAGTTTTTATGATTGAAGCTGATGTTTTGGTTGAGTTTTGTGACTGAAGCTGATGTTGTGGTTGAGTTTTGTGACTGAAGCTGATGTTGTGGTTGAGTTTTGTGGCTGAAGCTGACGTTGTGTTGAGTTTTGCGGCTCAAGCTGATGTGTTGAGTTTTGTTGCTGAAAAGTGATATTGTGGTTGAGTTTTGTGGTTGAAAAACAGAGTTTGATTTTTGTGGCATAACTGACTGTTTTTGTTTAATCGAATTTTCATTTGAAAATATTTCAGTTGAGGAGAACATGAAGGTGGCTGAAGTTGAACGTGAACTGCTTGTGACCTACGACCCGAACCTTATCAAGGAACACATTCAGAAACTCATTGGAAGAATTGGAAAATATCAGACAGTTTTCCTCAGTGACAAAGTAAGACAAAGCTATAAATCACAGAATTCAGTTAGAGCTTGCTTGACATGTATGCTTACTTACTTTGGCATTCGTACTGGGACGGATGACACAGCAGATTGGAGGGCCTTGCTATGCAAATTTTATCATTGGTTGTGTTATATGCATGATGTGCTGCCTAGTCCCAGGACATTGATTTTAGGATTTCAGTCTGGGTCTGACAGCGCTAGTTGGAGAATGCCTTTGGCTTAGTGGGGAACATTGCTATTCCACCTCAGGTTTGGCTAGCCATAGATAGCTTCGTTTAATCAATCTATCAGTCACTTGGCCGTTTATTGACTTAACAACAACAGAAATATCAGGCAAACTTTGAAATGATATGTACAGAAAGTTCAACATAATCTGCAGATGTCATCAATAGGACAACCCTAAAGGATAAGTAAATCTGTTAATGCAGAACTTTCCCTTTTCATTCATGCAGTTATAGATGGCTAAACAATTAGTGTTGATCAGCGTGATTATAAACGTCAATGTGATTATAAACATACATAAACCTAACTAACATTGTCTGGACTAAACCAAATAGTCAAACGAATGAAGCAACTGCAGAACTGCGCAGCAGAAAATTTAAAAGAATACGAAAGTGTAAACAAATCAGAACATTTATAACTGAAACATGTATAAGTTGGTACGTCTAGAGTGTTTATTCTATCATTGATCCTTTGGCACTACCCTGCTGCTACTGATTATATAGTAATTAATTACTGCAACTTTTCTTTCTATTTAAATTTATTTAAGTAAGTAAGTTTTTTTATTACTCCACTTGTAAACTCACAATGGGACACAGAACATCATTATAATACATCGAAGTAATAATAGGCAATAAAAACGTGCAAATTAAAATCACAAGTTAAATTATAATATAATTACTAAACTATTATCGTCAAAAGTTAACTATATAGCATTCTCGTGATAAATCCCTTTCCAGTCAACGAATCACGTCGTGGTATCTCAAGATTATGTGATTATTTGTGTGTGTTACTCTATTTTGGTGTTTTGGTTTAAATTACAATGCATATGGTTTGTTGTTTCGGTTGCTTTTGTTTTTACTTTTAAAGAATGGATTTGATTTGTTTTCTCTGTTAAGTGGCGGATTCCACGCGACCTGCATCAAGCCATAGAAACGCTTCCAATTCCACAACCTGTCACTCCGATATTCGTTCACGTCTTGGTTGCTAAAGCTCGAATCTGCATTCAACTGCGGGTGAGGTCATCACCGTAGACATGAGGGAGAAATGTGGCTAAAGTGTCTCTGCAATCTGCAATAGTTGTTTCTCTCGAGTATCCTTGCATGTTTTTTCTATTAACTGTTAATGATGGGATCAAGAGTTTAATGACACCTGAATTCAAATCAAATGAAATCAGTTTAATGACTTCTGAAATCTTATCAAATTAAATCAGTTTAATGACTTATGAAATCTTATCAAATGAAATCAGTTTAATGACTTCTGAAATCTTATCAAATGAAATCAGTTTAATGACACCTGAAATCAAATCAAATGAAATCAGTTTAATGACTTATGAATTCAAATCAAATGAAATCAGTTTAACGACTTCTGAAATCTTATCAAATGAAATCAGTTTAATGACTTCTGAAATCTTATCAAATGAAATCGGTTCAATGACTTCTGAAATCAAATCAAATGAAATCAGTTTAATGACTTCTGAATTCAAATGAAATGAAATAAGTTTAATGACTTCTGAAATCTTATCAAATGAAATCAGTTTAACGACTTCTGAAATCTCATCAAATGAAATCAGTTTAATGACTTCTGAAATCTTATCAAATGAAATCAGTTTAATGACTTCTGAAATCTTGTCAAACCAAAATCAGCTTTTATCATAAGACAGAAACCTTGTTATGACATGCAGTTAAGTTTTAACATAGAGAAGATGACGATAGATTATCATTTCAACGTCTTTTGGCAATGACATCGACAGAAATTATTTTGAACAGTTCTCACCGATGGACTGGCATAATACAGCCGTCTAGTTATTAATGTTATTATTGATGTTCTTTGGTCAGTAGTGCATGTATTTGTTTTTTCATTACTTCAGATGTGCATAACATCGCAGTGTCTTTAAATGCAAAATTTTGCCTCGTGTGGTGGGTGTTTTTGGCGATTTGTATATTACGATAGTACCAGGACGGCATCAGATGGTGTGAATGTTGCACCTCATTCAATAAAGGAGCAGGGTTACTTTATAGGAGACTTGATATAAATGTGTTCTTACACATTCCCTTCTGCTTAACTTGCCTGACATGGTGAGTTTTACTTGGTAGCCAGTCAAACGACTTGGTCGTACCTCTTTGTCTTACGTTGTTTTTTGTGTGAGCCTATTCTGTCATCGAAAATCTTGATTTGGACTTTAACGCCATTTGTTTGTGGTGCAGTGTTATGGAATTCATGAATCTATATAGCACTGCTTTAAGAGAAACTCCTCAGAGGCGCTCCCGACCTGACCGCACCAAACTACAATCAAGGAGAATGGTTTTCAAATGCGTGCAGAAAATTATCCAAAAAGACCAAGAATTTCATTACAGAGAATTCTAGTTATGGGATGCAAACAACAATGGAAACTTTTCTGATTTGATAGCGTAGCTGTTTGTGATCTGTTTTGCTTGTAGCATTTTGACAAGGCCAAGGAGCTGTTGAATTTTGCTGACACAACGATTCGCGATATTTCGATGAAGCTGACGAAGCTGTTGCGCTTTGAGATTCTTCGTGCTGAGCTGCTTCAACTCCTCGAATCGCCGCAGCCAATCGCGTTCAACGGCAACTTCCAGGAGCTCGTTAAAAGAGTCAAGATGTGTATTACTACTTTTCAGCATGTCGACCATGGTCAGCGTCACGTATTAATTATCTTTGGTGTAATTTAAATTATTTAATATTATATAATGCTATTTTTATTGTTGATTTTAAATGTTGCTAAGGTCTTAATGCTTTTGTTTCATGGGCGTGGCTTGATTGATTGTTAAAAAATTAATAATTTCAATGCTTTTCTGTGATTTATACCCACACATTCCCAAGTAGCCTTCCCCAAGCCCCACTACATCTGGATGTCTCCCAGAGTTGCGGCCTCTTTTTGAATCTAAGTCTGGCTACTCCCTGATTCAATTGTGCAGATAGCAATACCAGAGATGGAAAGATTTTTGTGCATCAGTGTCCAACACCACTTCAACAGCAAAGGAAATTGTTGCATTTTGATGTGAAATAGCAACTAAGCATCTATTAAGTGAGAAGATTTCAACAGCGATTTTACTAATATTTTGTATGTATGGGTACTTGTTATGGCGCCCTTCAAGATTACTACTCAGAAGCAATCCCAACTAAAGCACGGACACTGAGTCGAAGTTTCATGCCGAAGCACATGAGAAATTGCGAGAGAAGGACTTGCCCAGGGTATTTATGTGTCGACCCTCATTATGGAATTTCCTTCCTATTGGCGTGGGACTCTTCTTTCAGGATCGCTATCTACATTTATATTAGACTCAAAACTGTTCCTTTTTTGCCGTGCTAGAGTCGGGAGCGCTTCTGAGTAATAGCTTGAAGAAGCGCTATATAAATTATTGATTGAATGACTCTCTCTATCTTCTTATTACCTATTTTTCTCTTCCAAGGGGTTCTCACACTTTGAGCGCTACTGTAAGGCCATGACTGTTAGCGGCGTTATGAAAATTACTAATGACATTACATTGATATAATGTTGGATTTTAATAATAAGGGTTGGTTATTTCTGTCTGTCTGTAGAGTCGTTGCCGTGTCCGGAATTGCTGTCTGCGTGCATCGCTTTTATACTCAACAATCAAGATTTTGATTATCTATGCGGCCTCAACAACGGAAATTCAAATGGATTCATTCAGGTAAACATACCTCAGTGTTTTACCCATTGAGTGCAGGTAACTGTTTTACCTGTTGAGTGCAGGTAACTGTTTTACCTGTTGAGTGCAGGTAACTGTTTTACCTGTTGAGTGCAGGTAACTGTTTTACCTGTTGAGTGCAGGTAACTGTTTTACCTGTTGAGTGCAGGTAACTGTTTTACCTGTTGAGTGCAGGTAACTATTTTACCTGTTGAGTGCAGGTAACTATTTTACCTGTTGAGTGCAGGTAACTGTTTTACCTGTTGAGTGCAGGTAACTATTTTACCTGTTGAGTGCAGGTAACTGTTTACCTCTTGAGCAACTGGAATTTTTCCAGGTGAGCGACAATGCCAGGGTATTCATGTTTTTGATTGCGGTCAACTTTGCTTATACAGAGCTAGAGTTACAAGTCGTACTAAGAAATTTCCTTTTGTGTTTCTATCATGTTTTGGGCGTAGCTGAGAGAATTTACGGCACAGCTTTCAAGAAGTTTAAGTGACGACCAATTGATGATTTGTTCTATTGAGGTTATTAGATATTAGATTATTATTATTTTTGTCATTATTATTATTATTATTTTTATTATTTATACAGGACAAATTAAATTTAAATATAGTCGCTTATTTTAATTCAATATGACAAGTGGCTGTTTGATTACACGTTGTGGTTGGAACACACGATTATAGCAATTTAAACAAGAGTCACTTTTTTGACTGTATCCCGCTGCTCATTTTACCATTTGCGCCTAGGGAGTGGTAGGTAGTTTGGGTTTAACGTCACTGTGTGGTAACAAAGACCATTAGCGATGCCCTCCTCCTTTATCCAGGCTTGGGACTGGCACTGGCAGAGTGCAACCAGTGGTGGAGTTAAAGCTGTGAGTCAACCTTATAAAAGGTAAGTAAGTATATTCTTTGATATAACCAGCTGCAAAACAGCACTCTGGTGAACAAGTATCAGATATAAAATTCACATAAGACATGAAAAACGATCAAGACTAAACAAAGTAATTAATAATTATGTGGCTGGCGGATATCGAACACGTGTGTACTGTTCTTCTGAATTTAGATGCTGAAAACACAGTATGTTTTTAGTTGTGCTAAATTTGCATTTCAGATTAAATTAAGCGGTTAAAGCTCTGAATTCGTTGTTTCATTTGTAGTTTGGTCGAATGTTGGCTGCGCTGTGCAAAGAGATTCCACTTTTGAAGACGGCTCGAACTTCTGCCAGAGAATTCATCGACGCAGGTTTGCAGGCTTAAGTTTCCCTACCAGCTGTTTGGATTCTTAAGTTTTAAATTTCTGTTTAGCTGTTACCCGGAGTTGAACCACAACCGCCCGCTCCGTGAGCAAGAGCGTTACCGATCAGCCACCAGGTCACACCGATTAGGTATAGAAGTCATTTTATTTAAATTTATTAGCTGTACAAATGATTAGATTTGATGATAATGATATCAATGTGTGTTTCTGCCTACATCCAACAAGGAATGTAAACCTCTAACATTCTGGGGAAATACTGATAAGTCACCTTAACATGAGAGTGTGCACTTGTTTCCATGTATGTAAATGCACTAATTTTACTCTACTCTCCTAACTCACCTTTTGTTTGTATATATTACGCTAGTTAAGAATTAATGGCTCATGAAGCTACTTCATTTTCCAGTTGGCCGTGCTGCATTTTTCTAACCAAATTCTCTCAGGTGGCCCTGGCTAGCAGGACCTTTGGCCCCTTTTGGGTCTCCTGGGTGAGGCGACATATTAGACTACATATATGCATAATTATACTATTTGTAATGAATGAGTTGATTGCCGAATAAAAAATGTTAAATGTCAAAATGTGTATCGTTACTGTAGTGCGCCTGACGTTCACGAGTACGATGCAGATGAAGAGAAACAACAGCGGCGTACCAAGTCTTATCGTCCGAGAAAGCAGCACGGCTTTACTACCAGTGGAAAGTCTTGTTATGCTGATGCGAATGGTCAGGGTAAGCAAAGCCAAACCTTTACTTATTGTTATCATTTTTAAGGTTAGATAAGAACATTCTTTATTCGACCAATTGCTATCCGCATTTTGGTGTACATACATGATAATAAACATCTATGAATTCACAGAATTGATCAGGACAGTCGAATTCGCGGTTGTTGAACTCGTGTTCAAAAGCACATTGAATGCTAGATCCAACATTGTATATATCATTCTATTGATGAAAGTTTTTCTCATAATTCCATCTTCCGAAGGGATTGCACGGTTATGGGCCCGTTGACACAGGTGGTAGAAGGTGGTTTTGACCAGTGGGGGCAGGTCGTGCAGTATATGGTCCCATCCACTAACAGCAGCAAAGAGCTTGGAGTCTGCCTTAGCACATAGCTGTTCAAAGGAAGAGAAAATGGAGCTGAACACAATGTGGCGCTTGATAGACTGTTGCTGGTTCTGGTCGCTTCTGATGTGTTCTATGCTTATTAAAATTGTTTTTATTCTTTAATCAATCAATCACATAAATTTATATAGCGCCCCTTTAAGATCACTACTCAGAGGCGCTCCCAACCAGGCCTGGTCAAAAAGAAAAGTCTTGAGAAGACGATAGAAAGAGCCAGCAGAGTCACGGGGAAGCTGATGTCACTTGAGCCGCCTGTTCTTATGTTGCCTAGTCACAACAATCCACAACTAATCTACAAGCGCTGCATTTGAAACTAGAACACTGGACTTTGAAATTAGAATGCTGGTAGATTTGCTCTTAAATTCTGCTAAATATTATGAATTTACTGTCTGTGCTTGAGTTTCTTTCCCTGCGTGACCTTTTCTTGTGGACGATATGGATTGGGAGAAATGATATGATATCTAATGATATCTGTTGTGCACTAAGTTGGCATCAGACGATGCCAGAGATGAAATACGGTTTTTCGATTAATTTTCGTTTAGGAGCCGACCGTTCTTTCTCTGCTCGTGTCGTGTCTGACGAAACTCTTCAATCTGATGAAGGACGACATTGCGGAGGAGATCTACAGCGACTACATTACGCTGTGGCCGACCGCACTTTCCAGGTACCATACTTATTTTATTTCTCCATTTCTATAGCGCCCCTTCAAGCTCTCTACCCAGAGGCGATCCCGATTGCAGAGTGGACACTGCATCAGAGTTTCATGCCGAAGCGCCTAAGCAATTGCTTGCGAGTGAAGGACTTGCTCAAGGTCCCTACGCGGCGATTTGAGATGGATTCGAACCTCGGACCTTCCGGCTTCAGGCAACGACGCCACCACTACACCACCGTGCCCCACATACGCTTTTTTGTAATGGCAATGGTGTCAGATACTTAGATATTGAACTTAGATATACACACCTCAACGTGCTACATGGAACGGTGGTGCCATTGACAGAAGATATGTAATAATGAAAAATGAAATATGGTTTGACATGTGGAATGCAGAGAAGTCTTGCCTTCTGGATGTTGAGCACACCGTAACTGAATGTGATTCCAAGCCTCCGTAAAGATATTCACAGTATAATGTTATTAGCAACGTAATGTGTTTAGTTCTTTTTATAGCGCCACTCGCAGTCATGGCCTTTCAGTAGTGCTCCCAGTGTGAGAACCCCAAGAAAAAATAGTTGTTAAGAAGAGAGAAAGATGTAGATAGTGATCCAGTAAGATTAGTCACACGCAGAGTGGTGGGAAGGGAATTCTGTAAGTATCGGGAGGGATCTTTGGTAGGTGCTTCCTTAAATTGTTCTTTGGCTCATGATCTATCATGAAAAAGTTGTCCTGTATAAATAGAGAAATAATATTGAAGTCAATATTCTATGGCCAACTTATGCCGCTATATTGTTGGACAAGTTTGCTTATACCTCATGACACTTCTTTGGCTGCTATTGATTTATCTCCATTGGGTGTTGCATTTGTGCCATTTTATGAGTAGAATCAAATACACTTTGGCTATAGAATATGGCTAGCCATGCAGCCTGTAGTTCAGGACTCAAGGGAATTTTACATAGATCTACATAATTATGAAATTTATAATTTTTAATGTTCGTGTGCGTTGTATCGTATTGTATTACTATTTGACCATTTATAAAGTGCTTCTCTCAACAGCAGCCTTTCAGAAATGCTCCAGCTGTGAGCTGTTGCAAGGGAAAAAGTCCAGATTTCAGGCGAGAGAAGAACGAGGGAAGACTACAATGGAGAAAGGCGGAGGAGCGACTGATGGTGGGAATCCATTTCCATAGATTGGGAGTTTAAGGACCTATGCCGGAAAAGCATCTGGATTGAGCCATGGCTTTCCTGACATGAAGAGGAACAAAGAGGTGAAGCCGATCAGAGGACCTTAGAAGACAAAACGAAGTGGCAGAGAGGGTGATGTATCCGATCGCAAAAATACTCCGGAGCAAGACCCAATTGAGATTTTTCAGTGAAATATTTATTTCTTGTCTTTGCAGCTCTAATACGAAGCTGAACGAGCCAAGCGTGGCTGATGCGGTTATTTCTCTGATGGATCACGTGTTGTCCGTGAATCCGAGTCAACCATCATGGCTTCGGACACAAGCGGACCTCAGCTATGGCAAGTACTTTGAGCTTTTCATTAATTTATGCTTACTTGCGTCCATATGGATTCAGTGTTGCTAATAACTTTGTGGCGTTTCAGCCACAAGACGATAAACTCCGACCGGCGGCCTTGTCAAACTGAAGCTGGAGACAGGCAGGAGCCACGGTGACGCTCCTAAAGCAGCCCAACCGTGTAGTTAGAGCCATTTATAGGTAAGGCGTAATTTCCCCTAGCAGAAATGCGCTACGAAAATATGCGCTATTAGAGCGCGACCACTGCGCTATAAAGCGCGACCGTTAGTTAATGCCTGTGGAACACAGCTGGAAGCAGGCGAGAGCGAAGATGAGGCATTTATAGCCAAATCGCTATGGGACGCTCTTAGGTATTTTAGTACCCATAGAATAAATAATTTTCTGGCCGTCCAATAATCTTAATTTTAGGCGTAGGATACGTAGAAGTCGTTTAGGAAGCGATAGAAAGAAACCCGGTGACGATCCGACAATAAATGGATTTTTGGCGAATTATCCAAGATTTTTCACATGCTGAAAAATCGTGCTAAAACAGTGATATTCCGGTGGAATAAAGCCTGCCACACGGTGCTCTGCTATATATGTGGAGTAATGGCGATTACTCCATGGGCAATGAATATTAACTCTGTTCGTTTCATTGCTCTCTACGCAGTCCTGGCACACTGAATTGACATTGCTACGTTGGTTTGTTGGTGTCCAAACGTTTTCTGGTGAATCTGACGAGAGATATTGTATCCGGATCGAATCCGCACCCGCGGAGGTTAAACGTTTACCTGCGGTGACGATCGAACGGTGGCTGACTGGGCATCGCCCCGCTTCGACGCACCAGGGAGAGTTGGTGGTGGCTCATCCCGTCTTACTTGCAACTGTCTCCTGGCGTACAGCGCCGTGTTTTCTGACTGTTGGAGGAGTTCTCCTGACTGTTGGGGCAGTCTCGTTGAGTGCTTGTAACGTAAAATAAAGCAGTTTTACCGCCCTGATCGAGGCTCCGGCGTCGTACAGGCCTCGGCACCCTGTCCGCCACGAGCCCGTCAGCATCATACATATCGAATATTGTCACTCGTAAAACTCGTTAGTGTGCTAATCCTCGGTACAGGAAAGGCAAGTGGTTGTTTCAGTAACGTTCGTCTCGTGTTGTCCATAATACGCCGTTCGCTTTCGGAGCGGCCGGAGGCTCGATAGAAAGTATTGCCTCGTGCAGTAACTGTTTCGTTCCTCCTGCGACAATTCTCTTTTCCATCGTCTGGTTAAACTTCCAGCGTTTGCGGCAGTGAATTGCCCTGTACGTGTGACACAGAACCAAAATTGTCACTCAAGGCGAGCGCGCAACCGTCGGTGAACGGTAAGGCCTCGACCGAGATAACCACCGCGCCAGGAGAGCGCAAGACTTGGACCGTTGCAGTTATCATACCGACGACTCCTCGTTGGTGTTCACTGCAGGTCGACAAGACACGTTTTCTGAATAATAATATAGCGTATACATTCCGACCCAGCATCTGCTGCTGAGCGACGGGTCCGGTCTCGTAGGACTCAGCCCCCTACGGACCTCGGCCACGCCAGCGAGCGCCTCGCCGCCAGGCGGTGAATATACGGGTTAGGGCGAAACCCGCCAAGCTACAGAGACGCTTCGGCTCTACGGTCCGGAGAAGAATACTCATAACATTTCCGCTTACGATTGGAAGGTACTGTTGGTGACTGCGGTGAAAGCTTCCACACCGTCTGGCGCATCTCGCTTGGACACCGTCCGCCCCGGACGTGCCGTCATTCAGTGTCGCGGGCGCTGCCCGGACGATCGACGCCTCGTGCGCTCAGTGTATCTTTCGTCATTCCAGCTTGGCTGTGAACTTTGATTCGGATTTAGTGGCACCTTGAAAACAATACACCGGTTTCGTTGGTTGTTGGTTTGCCTCGGACCGCGCGTTGGATTGAGGGCTCAAAGTTCGTCGCGCCTTCTGTTCCCCGCGTGGCCGACCGCCGGCAACGAGTCTTCGGGCGGCGCACACTCTGCCTCGGCGGATCGTGTAAAACCCATTGCCGTTGACTACGTCAGTGTTGAGTGAAATACCGAAGCAGAATACTACCAATCGAAAACTTGGGTGAAGTACGTCCCTTCGGGAGCTGTACCGATCCCTGGCCGAAGCGACATCGACTCCGAGTCCTGGTGTCCGTCAGTGGCCTACTCGGTGAAATTTGACTCTACAGTGGTGAAACCTGCATCAGATCGTGCGCCGCATACGATTTGCCCGTGAAAGTGTCGAGAGAACTGGTCTAGCTCGTCCCGTTCGAGAGTTAGAGCCGAAAAAGTGAATTTGCCTGGAGAGTGGCGAAAGTGCGTTGCTGTTCTGTTCGCGTGCTATCCCAGCGGTCGCCCGGACGAAGTGGTTGCGCACTGAATAACTTTGCATCCTGTGATCGGATCGTTTCGAACTAAGCGACAATCTAGTTCATCTCGACGAGTAGAAGACATCTCCTGTTAAGGGTTTGTCAGCATCTGTTACGGTTTCGACGGTATAGTCTGGAGGAAGCGCCTCGCGCGTGAAAAGGACTTAGCCGATTTCTGGGTTTTTCGCGTGTTGCCGAAGAGACCGGCAGCCGACAAAAGTGTCAGCGTGAATAACTTTGTATCCTGTGGTCCAATCGTTTCGATCCAAGCGACAACCTCGTTCATCCGAACGAGTAGAAGACTTTCCCTGTTGAGAGTTTGTCCGTGTCTGTTACGGTTTTGGCTGTATAGTCTGGTGAGAGCGCCTCGCGCGTGAAGTGGACTTAGCCGATTTCCTGGTCTTTCGCCTGGTGCAGCGGAGACCGGCCGCGTTTTCAGCGGCTTTGCCATCTGTCGTCCGATTCGTTCAATCTTGGTGTCAGATTGTGCGTCTCGTTGAGTGGGACAAGTCAGTCGGAAGAGAGTTAAGCGATATCTGGAAGGGTTTCGACGGTATAAGCTCGCGAAGAGTTTATTCCCGTCTTTTCCCGTAGAGTTCGGTTACGCGGCGCCGCGGTCAAGCAAACGACCGCAGCCGACAGGTCTGTGTGGGCAACGCGCAGTGCCCTAGGTCTGCGAGTGTATTGCGATATTCTTTGACTACCGAATATCTTTCCTTTCACCTCTGGTCTTTGAATCGGCTAGTAGAAGAGCCTGTTGATACGATCGCTTGGCTATATCAGCCGCCGTTGATCAGCGTTGGTCGAAGCCCAAGGTAGATACCGGCCACGATTGGTCGAGTGAGTGTAACTTTGTGAGTTGTTGTGCGAATAACGAAAAGTTGGTGTCAGATTGAACGTCACGCCGAGTTCTATCTTGTATACGTGTGAGTGTGTTACTTGTTCCTTGGGAAGGGCTTCGGAAAGCGATTCTTTGGCCGTCGCCCGTGTATTTCCCTTGTGTTACGTATCTTTGTGAGTTCTTGTCCGATCGAGTCGATCTTGGTGTCGATCTTCTCAGCGCACCAAGACGACCGTGACTGTAACGCCAGTGAGAGAGTATCCTTGGTGGATTAAACGGTGAAGACTTGACAAGCTTTACTTCGCCGAAACTACGGTTTTCCCCGCCAGGTCGAGGAATTCGTAGTCGCAAAGTTAGGGTTAAACAGAGCTGCCCTAACCGCTCCCGTTAATTTACGCAGCGTGTCCCGGTTCCATAAGTCATAAGTTAATTTAGTTAAGGAAGTTGTGTTTCCCTTAGCTAATTTTTAAGCCCCCTATACGGGAGCGATGCTGGTCTGTGGACAGTAACCGCGACCCAGAAGCGTTACGAAAGTCAGTTACCGTTGGCGCCTGTTGCGGCGAAAGAGTCGACAGTTCCGTGTACGAGGGTGCGCCTTTCTTTTGGGATAGCGCGGAGTTGAGCGAGAAACAAGTACGCGAGCGCCTGGCAAGCGCCGTATTCCTGGTTACGAGTGACTTCGCTGTTGCGCGAATTGTGAAATAGTTTCGCTTCCAGCGAACTATACGGGTGGTCTCCCTAAAGGCCTGGTACCAGAAAAACATATACGAAGAATTTGACTGTCCCGTTGCGGACAAAGGACAATGGTGGTGGCACAATATCGGTTAGGGTTGGATCCCCTAGAGTGGAGTTGGTGTCGCCTTCTATGGCCGACCTCATGGCAGCGCCAGGTATTACCTGTTAGAAGTGACGGCGCGTCGGCAACTCGCTGTAACATGGTGCGAAAGAACACAGTGCATGCGGAGGAGAAAGCGAAGTTGGCAGCCGCGAAAAGGAGCTCTAAGCGAGGGACCTCTGCCCGAAGAGTGAACCCTGTTTCGAGGATTGGCCATCCTGGAGCTCGGGATGTTACCCCCAAGGTGGCCGCGGGCGGGGCAGCATCAGGATCCGACGCTACAGAGCTATACACCTTGTTCCGGGCCTCTTTGCCGAGACGTTCTTCTCCAGTGGCACAGATGCGAGTAGAGGATATGACCGATGGGTCAGAGTACGAGGCAAGGCACCGTGTTGCCCGCGAGCGGACCGACGGCGAGCGCTTCAACTTCATGGTTTAAAAATGGCACTCTGAATAACTTTCAGCGTGAAAAATGTTTGTGCATAATTTTAGAATATATCTGTGGGAGAGTGTTTATGTTAGGTTTTCCCCTTGGCAGCATGATATTATCCCTTCTGGATCTACTTTTGTTTCCATTCATTATTATTTGTTGTTATTGTCTTTACCTCCTTTAATTAACAGTGCCCTTGCCTTGAAATGGTTTCAATAAAAACATTGATCGATTAAAAGAAAAGTTCTTTGAAGTAACTTTCTTATGCTCTCAGTTTGCATCTGTTTATTCTGGTGTGCAAGCATCTGATGCTCTAGTTCAAAAAACGGTATTATGTGAAGTTAATGGTTGCAGATGTCTTTCACTGAAGAACGTAGCAGGATTGGAGGTTGACTTTGATTACTATATTTCCTGGTTTCTGTCTTTCCTGCAGGTTTTGGATGTCATTTGAGCCGGCCCTGAAGTCTATATGTTTATTGCTTTTACTCCTGAGCGCTCACAGATGTTGACTTTTTGCGGCAGTTTGATTTTGGTCTGAGTTTGGAATGTGTCTCTGCTTATAAGTGACCAGCAATTGACACCTTGTGCATTACATTTAAGTGGCACTAATATAAAAATTCGCTATATAGTGATTACAATAACATTCATTCATTCAGAGGACTTGTATAACACTCTCCAAGATGGGCTTATAGACCAACTCTAGTGCTAAGGAACAGTTTTCAGATAATAATAATAATAATGTACACTTTTTTGTTTTTAGTCTAGTTTTAAGCTTGTGTGATCTTTTAATAAATGTTGAAATAAGGAAATAAAAATAAATTAATTGTACTATAATAAATAATTGTACACTTTTCTGTTTTTAGTTTAGTTTTAAGCTTGTGTGATCTTTTAATAAATGTTGAAATAATAATAAAAAATAAATAAAAAATAATAATCTTCGTTTATTTTTCGAGCTGAGACACCGGCTCTCAGCGACGAATGGGCGAAGCTATTACAGGCATCGAATTTACTGTCGACTGCCATGCAAGGCGTCCATCACAGCCTGCTACTCAATTTACCAATACTAACTGCCACATGGAAAATTGTGTAGACCTTTTTGGAGGGTAGCGGGAAGCTATCCCACATCCATGCGCTCTTCATGTCAGAATATTTTCCATTAACCCAGACCCCTCCCCAATGATGCTTACAAAAGGTTTAAGTGGAGTGTCTCGCCAAAGGAGCATACAGGTTAGAAGGAAGGTTATTCCATTATGGTTGGCGCAACTACTGAAGACACGCCATGCTGCATCTCTGTGGTGCATCCAAGGAAAAGAATGTGTTCAGCTCGATATGTAGAACAGATATTTCCATGGCAAGCCATGGTTGAGGTCGTGGCAAAAAATGCTCGTATACGTACCTGTGCAGGTAGATTTGATTGGTCTAGTCATGACAGAGATCTTCGTATCTTTACGTTGTAGCAAGAGCCGACTATTTCTCGTCGCTACGTTACTACCTGCTCCTGGGAATCGTCAGCACCGACTTCTTCGCGGAACCGATCTCCAAGAACGTCTACGACGACCAGGTAAGAACCAGAACTGCGGAGAACAGAATTAATCAATTAATCCACCGTTCTTATTAATGAAGAACATAAATGATTACCGATAACCAGAACGAATGTTCAGCCAGTTTAATTATAGTGCCAACACTGTTTGCGCTTCTTCATCAGTTCAGTATGCCATACTCTCTGGCCGTTTTCCTCATCTTTTTCTCTCACCTCAAATCCTGCCTTTTTTCTCTCTTGCAATCGCTCGCACTAGGAGCGTTTTGGGAAAGGCTCTTGTTGAGAGAAGCATTTTATAAATGATCAAATACAATGTATTGTGATACCAGCCACTTGAGATGTTTCCCTCTGTGCATGGGCGGAGACTTGGGCGGATACTTGCGGGGGACGAAAAGGCGGCCGAAGATTTTGGGCGGATGAATGGCTGAGTCGCCAACACAATTTTCCATTTTTTTGCCGGGAAAAATTTCTGACGACTTTTTTTAGTCATCCATCTGAAATGGCGATTGAAAACCCAACTTTCGTCTGCCCAAAAATTTATTATCTCTTTTTTTAGTTTTCACCTCGTCTCATTCCTTGTTCGCTGTGTGTTTCGTTAAGCGTGTACATGATCGCCACTTAACAACACTTCAACATTTTGGGGGGACAAATGCACTTAACGCTTTGGGGGACAAATGCATGGGCCGTCCCCCACCCCTCACCACATCCATTGAAGGGACCGTCCCCCCTGCCCACCCTAAGTCTCCGCCCATGCCTCTGTGTAAGCAGTTGTTAGGTAAGGTACCAAATAAAGTATGGTTCAGTCGTTAAAATGGATGGATGCCAATTGTTTCTTTGTTCCCTTTTAGGTCTACAGACGCATGATTCGATGTTGTTCTGCCCTTAACTGTCACACGCAGGTACCACAGTCATTTCATTCGCAGATGCAGATTTATAGAATTTAAAATGATTATGGTAGGTCAAAGAGCTCGATATAAAGGAACTTGCACTTTGCTTTGTTGTGCTCTTGCATGCATTCTTAAGTTGTGTGTATGATTTAAAATTTATAATAGCGTGGTGTTGATTTTTGTGTTCAGCTTTGATCTTAACGTACGTTTCATGTGTGCTGAATTGAAAGCAGAGAGATTTGAAAGGTGTTCAGATTGTGTTCATTTTGAATTTATAGATAGGGTACCAATAGACTGAGACAGAACAGAGAAAGGCTGTAGAAGTACGTAAGACAAGGATAGGAAGTTGACATTTGGTATGTAAGTAAGTATTGTGATGCAATAATATTTACATTTATATAGAGCCTCACAATAACCTCACTAAGGTGATTAGCATAGCTACCTGGCAGTTCTAAACAAGCGCAGCTTAGTTTCGTGGGATACATGCAGTGTGGTGTCACGAATTGTTAATGGAAGACTGTTCAAGTACTGTTCAAGTATGAAGGTTCCATACACGAGAAGGCACGGTGTGCCCACATCGGTCTATGAGAGCATGGGACTATCAAGTCTCCACGTATTGCAGAGCGTAAGACCTTTGTTAGGAGAGTGGCGAACATGAGGTAGTAAAAAGTTCCAGATGGATGGATGGATATAGGCAATTGAATGAGTATCTAAACATTTATATAGCACCTTTAAAGATCTGTCAAGTTGCACAGCTGTTGTCTGAATGTTGAAATCTGTGTTGTCTACGCTGTGTTGTGGTCTGTTGTTCAGGTGGCCGTTCTCTGTCAGTTTCTCGACGAGACTGACTACACGGTGGCGTTCAAGGCGCTGCAGGAGCGCATCTGTGTTGACGCAGTGGACGCATACTACGACTGCATCTGGGATTCCACCATTCTCGAATTTCTTATTCGTATCCTTTGCACATGATTCGGTACATTTGACGTACGCTCTGGTACACTGCCAACAGCAGATGACCGTGTGAAGAAAACATTTATAAATGGCTTGAGTGTTGTTGTTCACGTAATAATTGGTCTTGTTAGTTTTTTTAATGTTATTTGTGTGAATTTTATATTCAATCAATCAATCACTTCGATTTATATATAGTGCCCCTTCAAGATCCCTGCTCAGAGGTGCTCCCAGACCTGGTAGAATAAAAAGTCTTGATAAGATGATAGAAAGAACCAGCAGTGTCACGGGGAAGCGAGCAGAGAGCCGTAGGAATTCCAATATATTATGATATTATGATACTTGTTCACCGAAGTTCTGTTTGGCAGGTGGCTATAGATATTAAAGAATATACTTACTTTTACTTACATTTAGCGTTCTTGTCATCTGCAAAGAACCGTTTCTAGCAAATGAAAAACATCTTTATAGCTGTAAAGATGTTTTTCTTGCAGCTGTAAAGATGTTTTTCTTGGTTCTTTTTACTTTCCACTTGACAAAACAAGATAGTCTTCTTGCTGGCACAAATAAGGGTGGATCGGGAGTGCTCCTGAGTAGAAGCACCTTGAAGAAACCATACTCGCTAAGTATGTCCTTGTAATGAATGATGGAATAAATGTAGAGGTTTGCAAGCACTGTACATTGAAAAGAAGTACAAATATTGTACCGTCGTCGAATGAGTTGTAGAGAGCTAGGTTATTATAAACCTATCCTCTATTAATGAACTATTTTCGTTGACTATGGAACTTAGTGTAGAAGTGCAGATCATACATGACGCTCACACGACATTTGTCGCATACATCGAAGTGGACTTGGAAAATTCGTAATCGATTGTAGAGTGATTACACTTGTGGTCTGGATTGGATTGGCAAATGTCAAGTTTTCAGCTCTTAATGTAAGTGCTGTGCAGGCACTTACACAAAAGGGTCATCATCAGCATTGTTATCGAATTGAATGTACTCCATGTTTGTCTCTTGTTTCTGTTTTGCTTAACCGTTTGCGTCAGATCTTCATAACAAACGAGGAGAGGTTGAGAAGCGGCAATTCGCCGTAAGTGCATACACTGCGCATTTCATCCGATAGAATATGGACGATTTTATCTCGAGCGTCTTTTGTGGTAATTCGTTTGAAAGGCAATCAACTCTGAGTGCATGTGATCCATTTTGAGAGCAGTGCACTTTAGCCGCAGCGATTTATTCACGGTTCCGTTACAAAACAACCTGTCCGATGATGGCTGTGTCCGTCTGAAGATTCATGTTGCTGCTTTTTTAAGGTCTCTTGCAAGCACTCAATCATGATTATCAAGCAGACATTTGCGAGGTCTAACAAGGTGTAGGCTGTTTAGAGTCTATATGTCACTTCAGCGTGTATGCACTGGTCCAACACGCTGGACTGTACTGGTAAATTTTGAGGCGAGTACACGCTGACTGGGAGAAAACTGACTTTTTCGGGCAAACAATTTCAGACGGCTACCGTTCGCCCAAAAAATTTCCCCATTTCCCGTCCAAAAATCTGACGACCTTTTTTTTTAGTCATCCGGCCAAAAAGTAGGCATTTATCCATCCCAAAAAAACTGATGACTTTTTTAGCCATTCACTCTGCATTTCGTGAAAAATACACCTAAATATCCTTTACCTCTTTCGTGCGTATACCCACACGCTCTTTGTGAGGTGAGTATACACTCTATACCCACGTATACCCTGGTTTTCTGCGGTGAGTATACGACGCCGTTTTTCCCTGGAGGTAAGTATGCGCCGTATACCCGCGTATACCCTTAATTACAACCCTGTGGTTGGACGGGGTGGCATCACTTCCGAGTAGGCTACCTTGTTCTCTAGGGCTTATCCTGCTGTTAGCTGCTTTGTATGGCACCATTTTAATGGCGTGACTGAGTTTCGGCGCTATATAAATTGTCGTAATTACTATTATTGTTAACGGTCACAGTTCTTGTTCTGTTTCCAGCTGCATTTGATCGGTCAGATGGAATTGAACGGCAACAATCGAACGGAGGTATTAAGCGAGGCGGCCAAGTTAAGGAAGGGTCGGTTCCTGAGAGCCATGGCCAAGCAGTACTTGACCACTGCGGACTCGCCCTGACAGACCAGCGACTTCTGTTTGCACGTCAAACGTTTCAAGTGTCTGATCGCATTCCACCAAACATTAATGTCTGATCAGAACCAGCACAAGCATTGTTTGCTTGTTGAACTGCACGAATCTTGACTTGTTAAGTCAATGTTTTGAATCTGGTGACTGTTTTTGTTAATAAGAGACTGAATATAACGAGTCAGGGTCAAGTTATTACAATGTTTCTGGATTTAATTAATGCGGCCATGGCAGGATGAATGTTGTCATCAGTATTTTTGCCAAAATAAATGGTCTAGTAATTGTTATGAGCTGTGATTAGTGTCATTAGCCTCTTCGGCAAGAGCTTGATGACAGTATTATTAGCTATATCATAGTGTTTTCGAAAGGGGGGCCAAGACATTTAGTCTTGGGACGGAAATTTTTTTTGGGTCTTTTGCCGAAAGATCTGATGGCCTTTTTTTATAGTTGTAGGCTACCTTTCTCTCTCTACATGGCTTGAAAACTTATTCAAACATTGGATCATGTGCTAATTTTTCTCTCACCTTTCTCCTGCTGCATTGATTGAAAGTCTGTAGGAACCTGATGGGGGGGCATGTCCTGTGCAAATTTCTCAATGGGGTGCATGGCCGGATTGGCCCCCTGGATCCACCCCTGAGTGCAAAGGTGTAGGAGGCGGGGGTCCAGAGGGGGCAAATGACCCCCCCAAATTTTGGGCAAATGTGTTTTTCGGACAAAAGAGGCACGGACGGGGGGAAAAAATTTGGAAATTTTTTCGGGCAAACAGTTGTAGGTGGATTTTTTTCGGGCACACAGGGGTAAAAAGGTAAATTTTCTGAAGATTTACAGGAGATGACAAAAAAGGTCATCAGAGAAAATCCTAAGATTTTGGGCGGATAGGCCTAACTAAAAAAGTCATCAGATTTTTCGGACGAGAAAATCCTAAGATTTTGGGTGGATGACTAAAAAAAAGGTCATCAGGTTTTTCGGGCAAAAATAAAATTTTTGCCCCCCCACTTTCGAAATGTCCCCTACGCCTATGGCTGAGTGTTGTATGTATCTATGTATTCAATCAATCAATATACTTTATTGATCACTGTGTGTGCATAGTATGTGGGGCGTGGTAGTGTAGTGGTGGGTTCGGTGTCTTGGAACCAGAGGGTTTCAGGTTCGAATTCACCTCAGGTCGCCACATAGGGACCTTGAGCAAGTCCTTCACTCGCAATTGCTCTGGTGCTTTGGCTTGAAACTCTGATGCAGTGTCTGCACTGTAGTCGGAAGTGCTTCTGAGGTAGATAACTTGATGAAATGCTATAGTAAGTGCGAGAAATAAATAAATAACATTAACACATAATTCAGGTGGTCACATGTACTGTACCACAAGGGCGGATACAGGAATTTTCGAAGGGGGGCCAAAATTTTTGGTCTTGTGAGACAGGAGAAAAATTTTGTAGTCATGGACCAAATTTTCCGGGAAAAAAAATACCATTTCATCCGCCGAAAAAACTGATGACTTTTTTGGTTTTGTTTTAGTCATAGACCAGTTTTTCGGGAAACATCCGCTGCTGAATCGACGGGGGGGCCAAGTCCCGTGCGATTTTGTAATAGGGGGCCTGTTGTCCTGTTTTTCTCTCCCACTGCATTTATTTAATGGCTTGTTGAAACCAAATGGGGGCCACGTCCCATGCAATTTTTAAATGGGGGGGCATGGCCGGATTGGCCCTCCTGGATCCTCCCCTGCTTTACCACATATATAGCTTGCATTGACACATATAGCCGAGAACGGAGATCACAGAATACACAAATCTTAACCATGGGCGCCCGCAGAAATTTTTGCAGGGGGGGGCAAATTTACGGCTAAATGTTTTAGTAGCAAGAG
This sequence comes from Lumbricus terrestris, assembly GCA_949752735.1. Taxonomy (NCBI): domain Eukaryota; kingdom Metazoa; phylum Annelida; class Clitellata; order Crassiclitellata; family Lumbricidae; genus Lumbricus; species Lumbricus terrestris. The sequence goes on from OX457052.1 coordinate 5,224,683, forward strand.
CTTGAAAAATGCACAGCTGGAAATTAAGAATAGGCCTACGGGTATTTTTCAAACAGGTTATTTATGCAAATTTATCAGTTTCATTTTGCGTATAATTTTTAATAGGACTACGAATAATTTCCTTAGAAATTTGTTAAAAATCAAAAAGTAGATGTTAAAAAGTAGTTTCCTAAAGGTGCGCTATATACGTCCATAGAATGAACGAATTAATAAATGAATGAAAAATAGGTGTCAGTTTTCAAGGGGCAAGTGCTCCTCTAGCTGCTTCTAAAGTGCCACTCGAAATTAAGCCAATCGCAGGGCACCAGCCCAATCGCAGGAAACAGCTTTTTCACATGAGCTGCGTCGAGCCAGAAACCTATTCCAAAGTGCAGTCAGAAAGAGGTCCGAGTCTGGTAGTGGTAGCCAGAGGATCAGAGTAGCTGTTAATGCAGGTGTCGTTTAGGAAAGTGGAGGATCCGAGGATCAGATGAGAGTGGGTATCAATTCTTTTGAACAGATCTTTTTGTTAGCTTTGGGTGTAAATCCCTAGGCACGATAACCAGAGCCTCTTATCCAAGTTTATCGACAGTTTAACCTACCTGGATTCTGTACTGGCAGCTTGCAAAATGGACAAAGTGGAGCCTGGCTTGTAGCAGACTTGGTTTATGTAATAATGCTGGTGAATAAGCAGATCTTCCTGAAGTAATTTCAGTGTACTTTGAGAAATTTTCAAATTTTTGGCATTAGCATTTAACTTTTTCAGTTGTGATTATTTGCACTACAGCTGGATTCCACTCAAGTAGGCCATAATCGATAGGCCTGCTGTTTGCATGGGCGCCCGCAGGATGGTTGAAAGCCAATGGTCATTAATTTTGTTACCGTTTTTAGAAAGTGCTTGAACATGCAAGGCGGAAAGTTATAAGAGCATCATTATTTCTATAGAGATTTCTAAACGTTGACTTCTGACTTTCACTGTCTGTATCATTCGTATCATTGGTGCATTAATGCAAAGAAATTTGTTAAAAACCCAAAAGTAGTAGTTAAAAACATAGGTGTCAATTTTCCAGGGGGGGCAAGTGCCCCCCTTGCCCCTATGTGCGGGCGCCCATGATCTTAACTATACTAACTGAGCAGACAGCCTGCAATACATATAGCCTACAATGCCTACATTGATGGGCTCCATTTTATTCCACTGGACATGAATGATGGCAGAGAAGTAAAGTTAATTAATAGTGTTATGTCGTTGGCATTATTAATGTTTGTCCTTGTTTTAGACGTTTAATTATTGTACAGTGCATCGTGTGTATCCATGTGGAAAGAGGAACTTTTCCACTGTTGCGTAGCAAAGGCCAGTTACTCCGACCTTTCCATGTCGTTGCATTTCCTTTCTTCCGTTCTCTTTCCGTCTAATGGAGGAACCAGTTCCGTTTCCCAAAGGCATTTCCTTGTCGCATTCCACTTCAATTGATCGTTTTTTTATCCCTCTCCTCGCTCCCTCCCTCCCTTCTTCCATCAGTTGGGGAGAGGGAAGGATGTTGGAAGTTGTTCTGTGCTTTCGACAAATCGTCATTTGATTGATGTTTATCGTTTATAGCGAATGTCTATCGTGATGGATGGATTGATGATGGTTAGATGATGAATGGATGTGTGGATGGATGGATGTGGGGAGGGTGGATGGGCGGATGGATGGATGTGGGGAGGGTGGATGGGCGGATGGATGGATGTGGGGAGGGTGGATGGGCGGATGGATGGATGTGGGGAGGGTGGATGGGCGGATGGATGGATGTGGGGAGGGTGGATGGGCGGATGGATGGATGTGGGGAGGGTGGATGGGCGGATGGATGGATGTGGGGAGGGTGGATGGGCGGATGGATGGATGTGGGGAGGGTGGATGGGCGGATGGATGGATGTGGGGAGGGTGGATGGGCGGATGGATGGATGTGGGGAGGGTGGATGGGCGGATGGATGGATGTGGGGAGGGTGGATGGGCGGATGGATGGATGTGGGGAGGGTGGATGGGCGGATGGATGGATGTGGGGAGGGTGGATGGGCGGATGGATGGATGTGGGGAGGGTGGATGGGCGGATGGATGGATGTGGGGAGGGTGGATGGGCGGATGGATGGATGTGGGGAGGGTGGATGGGCGGATGGATGGATGTGGGGAGGGTGGATGGGCGGATGGATGGATGTGGGGAGGGTGGATGGGCGGATGGATGGATGTGGGGAGGGTGGATGGGCGGATGGATGGATGTGGGGAGGGTGGATGGGCGGATGGATGGATGTGGGGAGGGTGGATGGGCGGATGGATGGATGTGGGGAGGGTGGATGGGCGGATGGATGGATGTGGGGAGGGTGGATGGGCGGATGGATGGATGTGGGGAGGGTGGATGGGCGGATGGATGGATGATGAATGGATAGATGATGAATGGATGTGGGGACTGGGGGAGGGTGGATGGATGGATGAAGGGATGGATGGATGTGGGGGTGGGTGGATGGATGATGAATTGATATGTGGATGGATGGATATGGGGTGGGTGGACCGTGGATGGATTTATGGTTGTGTAGGCGGGTGGGTTGGTGGATGGATTAATTGGTGAATGTGTGACTTATTGGGTTGGTGTGTGCATGTGTGGGTGGGTGGGTGGATGGATGGATTTATGGGTGGGTTTGGGTGAATGAATGAGTGAATGAATGAACCTTGTTCCCTTCCATTCACCCCACTGATGTAATATCTCGTGCTGGCTTTTAGTGACTGACTGTCTGCGTCTGACATTGCGAAACCGTCTATGGTTCGACTCTCAGTAGCCTACAGTTTTATTGTCCCCCGTACTATGATACGGGATTGAGCGTGTGGAGTTAATCTTACTTCCGAGTTTCGAGGTGATCCATGGGTTATAGATGTTCTTTGCAGAGGCTTCTGCAGACGCGTGTGTCTTTGACAGATCAGACGAAGCAGCCCAGCGTGTCCCCCAAGCGACTCTTGAATGTGAAATAAACATCGAATACGACATGACGACGTTCCCTTGTGGCCACATATATTGAATCAAGGACGAGTGACTGGCGAGTCCAGGTGGCAGCGGCATGTCGTCCCTATTTGGGAACAATGCTTTAACTGCGGTGTTGTTCTCTTTGGTCGTCTGCTCCAAGAAGGTCTAAGCCGCCACGTCGAGTTGGTTTAGGGCTGTATCGATATATTACGAGGCCTACACCATGGGTATGTGGGGTAACCTAAGTGCGCATTGGAGTGGGCCCACAAGATGTAGCCTACGAGTTGCAACAGGGCAGGAGAGGGAGATTGAAAATGCGATTTTTTGCGCACGTAATGTAGGCCTATGGATGGAGACACTAACAGCCGGGTGCTGTTTCTTGTCATCTGAAGTGGGTATGTGAAGGGGACATTGTCATTTGAATGGACCATTGACTTGTGAATGGACATTGTCATTTGAATGGGCAATTGTCTTGTGAATGGACATTGTCATTTGAATGGGCCATTGTCTTGTGAAGTGGACATTGTCATTTGAAGGGGTCATTGTTGTGTGAAGGGGCAATTGTGTCGCTGTTTTCTACGAAACTGAAATTGCCTACTTAGTTGAAAGCACGACAGAAATCTTCAGTGTGTGTGTGTGATACGCGTAAGAACGAACGTAGGCCTATAAAATAAAATACAGTCGACGTACAACTTAAGATCTCTGATCATGATTTAAGTGCGGTTCGAGTGAGTAGAAAATATAAGTGCGCTCGTCGTGTGTTGCATTGTCATAAACCTTTTCAGTCTTAGAAAATAGCTGCATCGGTACAACGTACAACACAGAGATCAAGTAGACCCTGTAATGGATGGATGGATTGGTAGCTGGGTGGATGGATGCATGGATGGATGAATGGACGGATGGACGGACGGACGGACGCCTCTGCCGTTTTACAATAGAGCAAGAGCATGGGCTTCCGCAGCTGGTTCTACAGGCGTGGCAAAACGATGGCCACGGACTCATCACGGTGAAATTTGTCAGTAACAACTAGAAAAATGCTTCTTGTTTAGTGTTCTGCCCTTGCTTAGGGAGATCCAAGATTCCAACGACATCATTATTGTCCATTCTGCGCTCTCTGTCTCTCTGTCTCTTTGTCTCTGTCTGTCTGTCTGTCTGTCTGTCTGTCTGTCTGTCTGTCTGTCTGTCTCTCTCTCCTTGATTCTTTTATAACCTTGTATCCTTTCTTCATCCATCATCCATCATGACCATCAACCAGCCAATCATCATCTTTCTTGGTATTCCTGGTGGTTTAATTCTTTTCCCCCTATTCTTCCCTCGAGTATACTATCCCCAAGAGCGAGTCTCCACTCAACATTGTGCCATGCAGCCAGTTCATCTGCCTCCTCCGTATAATTTTATTGTATCAATCAGCGATCTTTCTTCTTGCACCAGTTGCAGCACCTCCTCGTGGTTGTTGTAAGAAAAATGCAAAGCAGCAATAATTTTAAAAAACATTCAATGGAGGTTTGTAATAATTGTAGATTTCTCAGTTTCGCTTTGTGTATAATTATTAGTACCATTAGTAGGCCTGCGGTAGGCAACTTGGTGCAAAAAATTAATTAAAGACAAAAGGTAGTCCCAATTTTCCATGTGGGGGCAAGTCTTCTTCCCCCCACCCCCCTGTGTAGGCGCCCATGGTAGACAGACGGCCAAAGTGGAAGACATCGGCTTCGAGAGCTCGAACGAAGAGGAGCTGTTGTTGAAAGAAAGAATGAATTCTGAATGACTTCCGCTCTGGTCTTCCTCAGACGACAGTCGACTCCAGCTAATCCGTCCTTCTTCCATCCGTCCATCCGTGTGTCCGTTGGGGTCGGTGTGGTGCATTGGATAGCACACTGGCATGGAGATCAACGGAGATGAGTTCGATTCCCGAAGCACCACGTCTATATTAGACATGCTTTGTAGGCTGCTATTTGCGCCGTTGTATTGCAAGCCGTCTGTTCTGTTAGTATCGTAGTTAACTTTGATGTTAAATTAAGATAACTATATAGCCTAATTATGCTATAACCGGTTGCGGTCTGTCAATCAGATTGTTCAATAAGCGAAAATTATTATTATCATTATTATTATTATTGTTATTATTATTATTATTATTATTTTGCCCCGAGGTACTTATGATCCCTCAGGGACTTACACCCTAATGCTAAGATAAAACATCTGGAACGGCACCTAGTCGTCGTTGAAATCCAGTGCGGGAAACGAGCCGCGGAATGCCACCGCATTAAATCGCTGGATTGTAAGAGACAGACGTTGAAATAAGAAAGACGTCTCGCGAGCGTCTCCAGAAATGGCGCTGAGGTTCTGTCCCAAAGATAAAAGAAAAGTCATGCCTTCATCACTCACCGGGCCCATGGTTTCGCAGGCCAAAGGAACAAAGTGATGGATGGTTGCGAGATGAGCGTATTTTGCGTTCTTCCGAGTAGCCGCCATCTCGGCCGCAGCCCCGGCCTTTCGAGAAGTGTTCCGCAAGTATGAAACGGCCAAGGTGTCTGTGACCGTTACATCCCAGACCAGGCTGCGTCCCGCACGCCAAGGGATAAGAGTGAGACCGTCTGGTCTCTTGCCGTCGGATCTCAGAAGGCCAACGGGTTCCTTGGCTGAGGGGTAGCCGGCTCGAACCAAGCTTCGAAAGATTAGGTCGTTCAGGGTCGCATGTCGAGACGAGCGTCCCGGACCCAACACGCAGGATAGACCATGCGAACCCTCTGCCGAAACAAGAGAGCCGCAGACACAGCTGTGCGGCTCGCATAGAGTAGCGCCAAGGCGCAATCCAACAGCGACTCTGACCGCCTCATTATCGAGTCTCAACCCACAAGATGTGATGGGGAGAGCGAATAGCCAATCACCCGAGTGCGGGGCGGAGACTGCACCAAAGCGTGTTATTATTATTATTTTGATGATGACGAAAACCATCATTTATTTCCAATTCAAACTGTGCAGCACCATCAAATGTGCCCGATGAACAGTGATCGCCTGCATGGCAAAAACTAGCATAGGCCTAATGTGCTAATATTATAATTTGTTTTCCCACAATTGCATACTAAAACTAATGTATAACCAGGGCTTAAAGTGTGCCTGGACGGTCATGGACGGCGTCCATGCACTTATTTTAAAATCTGAATGCCGTCCTGCCACTTATTGGCCAGCAGAATGGAATGGTAAGGGGCGTCCTGGCACTTCTTTTGGAAAGGTAAGGGGCGTCCAGGCACTTATTTTTCCACACTTTTAGCACTGTGTATAACGCATTTATTGTTATTATTCTTTTTTACCCGAGGTACCTCAGATCCCTCGGGATTTCAAATATTTTTTTATACCCCTGTCTGTTTCTGTGTGTCTGTGTGCTTCTGTCTGTGTCTTTCTGCCTGTCACAGTCTGCGTATATACATAGCCTACATCTGACGGAGGCTGGTTTAAATAGAAGATGGCGTCAAGTGGATGAACTCGGATGCTGCTGCTGCTGCTGCTGCTGGTGGTGGATAGAGCGTTCAATGGACTGATTAGACAGACAGACAGACAGACAGACAGACAGACAGGCAGACAGACAGACAGCTATAGACCGAAAGAGAGACAGACAGACAGGCAGACAGACAGACAGACAAATACAGACCGAAAGAGAGACAGACAGGCAGACAGACAGACATACACACAGATATAGACCGAAAGAGAGACAGACAGATAGATACAGAAAGACAGAGTGACAGACATACAGGCAGACAGATAGAGACAAGCAGATAAACAGAGATGCATCTGGAAGAAGAAGAAGATGCGATTGGTTTTAGCAGCAGCAGCAGAGAAATCGCTGTTAGACTCCTACTCGATAGGATGAAAGCACTCGACCACCTCGCGCACTTCCTTCCGCTATCGGTAGCTGTATACCTAAAGCAGATTGCTAAATAGGCCTACTGCTTAAGCCTACTACTTCTGCTAGAGTCGCATTGTCCATCCACCTACTTCTTCCCCTCCATCTCTTCCGTGTTTTTGTTCTCGTTGCTCTCTATTTCTAATCGCTCCTCCATTTATTCATCATTTGATATATCTTTTCCTCTTTGACACATATTCACCCACAACTGTGCATTTTAAAGTTATAGTATCCTCCTCCTCCTCCTTCTAATCCTTCTTCTCTCGTTCCTCCCACTCCTCTTATCAGACGCATATATCCTCCTCCTCCTCCTCCTTATCCTCCTCCTCCTACTCCTCCTCTTCCTCCTCTTTCTAATCCTTCTTCTCTCGTTCCTCCCACTCCTCTTATCAGACGCATATATCCTCCTCCTCCTCCTCCTCCTCCTACTCCTCCTCTTCCTCCTCTTTCTAATCCTTCTTCTCTCGTTCCTCCCACTCCTCTTATCAGACGCATATATCCTCCTCCTCCTCCTCCTCCTCCTACTCCTCCTCTTCCTCCTCTTAATCCCTCTTCTCTCATTCCTCCCACTCCTCTTAAAAGACTCATATATCCTCCTCCGACTCATCTTCTACTCCGACTTCTCCGATTACTATCCTCCTCCTCCTACGACGACTCCTCCGATTGTTCTCCTATATTTCTCCTCTCTGGCTCCTTCTCTCCTCCTCCTCTTTCTCCTCTCCTCCCAAGGCTCCCATCCTCTTCCGACTCCTCCACCTTTTGTCTCCTCGTCCTCGTCCTCTCCTCCTCTTCTCGTCCTCCCCACTATTATTCTTCTTCTCCTCCTCTTCCTACTCGTCTTCCTCCTCCTTCACCTACTCCTACTCCTTCTCCTCCTACTCCTCCACTTACTCCTCCACCTACTCCTCCACGGACCCCTCCACTTACTCCTCCTACTTCTCCACCTTCTCCTCCTCCTCCTGCTCCTCCTCCTCCACCTCCTCCTCTTCCTCCTCCTCCTACTCCTCCACCTCCTCCTCCTCTTCCTCCTCCTCCTCATCCACTCTGTCTGTTGCTGCTGCTGTTGCCCATCGTCGTGTTATTCGTCAGCCGTCGGCCATCATCGACAGATCTATCGTACAATTGTGACTACTCGCTGTTTATCTGGCGCCACAACTACCGACCGACCGACCGATCGCCAGTCCGCACTGCTACCAACACATGCACATGTATGGAGAACATTGAGAACACACGTATACACATGTACGCGGACAACAGTCAGGTTTAAAACGCATCGATCCCATTGACCAACCGAACAGTCTTCGTCATCGTCATCTTCGACTTCACTGAATGATGAAAGGAGTTTTGCCGTTGGCCTAAGACGCCTCTCTCGATCCCTCTGTCTCTGCGTCTCTCTGTCCCTGTCTCTCCGTCTCTCTGTCCCTGTATCTCTGTCTCTGTCTCTGTCTCTACTCTCGAACTGAGTGCGTTCTTGTTGGTTGAAGAACAAGCTCTCGATCGGAGAAAATGATCGTTGCGAATCGTCCTCTCGTGGATGAAGTCATTTAGTTCGATGTAGCTACCGACGCTTAATGATGATGATGCTGATCTGTTCTCGAGTCGAGAAGTCCGGAGAAGTTTAGATCGTCAACAGCGAAGAGAAGAAAACGGAGCGTGAGTAGGTGAGTTGTCCTTGTCAAATATTGTCAATAGTAACCATTTATTTATTTATTTATTTGTATGCTTATTTATTTATTTATTATTTATCTATTATAAATATGAAATAGCGCTGCTTCAAGGTTAGTACTCAGCAGTGCTAGCTAGGCTACCAGTCCAATCCCAGTCGAATATGACAGTCTTAAGACCAGTGAGAAATTAGAGAGAGAGAGAGAGAGAGAGAGAGAGAGAGAGAGAGAGAGAGAGAGAGAGAGAGAGAGAGAGAGAGAGAAAGAGAGAGAGAGAGAGAGAGAGAGAGAGAGAGAGAGAGAGAGAGAGAGAGAGAGATCAATAGGCATTTGACGAAGCGAAGAGTAGCATATTATAATAATTGATATTAGACTGATATTAGAAATGGAAATGATTAATAATTGATATATATTCGACGTGTTTGGTGAACACGATCGAGTGAGCGTTCCTTGGTGCAGTTTTAGACACCTCTTTAAATTCAACGCTGACCGGTCTAATATTTCTGTAATTAAATCAGCGTTATACGCGACGCGGTAATAAAGGCGACATTGACTGACGCATGGCCCGTGAATGTCGTCGACAGCAGTATGTTGGGTTTATACCAATTCCAACTCGTACTGAAGGCAGGTCATAGTTATCGCCTTCGTTTTACTTTCAACTACTAACCGCAAGGCCGTAGCTAGGGGGTTGTTTTGGGTGTTTGAACACCCCCCAAAATGGAAAATGTAAAAAATAAAAGAATGTATTTACTAGCACATGAAGTAAAAGCCATGAAATGAAACCATAAAAACAACCCCCGAAATTAAAAATGTCAAAAACTGAATGAATTGGTGACATTTTCTGAAGATTTCGGCCGGATGACTAAAAAAGTCATAAGCTTTTTCGAACGGGAAATTGAAGAAACACCCCGAAATAAATTTCTGGCTACGGCCTTGACTAATTAACCATCTGGTCGCCTGACGTAGGCCTAACGATACAGGTTTAGAACTGCAATGATCTCGATCATTTGCCCCAATTGGTCCTTCTCTTCGGAGTGGGCTTTCTCCTTAATTTCGCTCTACACACTTCTGTCTGGCATGTGCAGTTTCTCTCGTCTAGCCTACATTCTCTATTCTCAAACCTGCTTCTTCTCGCGAGTTCTTGCGCACTGGGAGCGCTTCTCAGCGGTTCACCCTATTAGAGGCGATTTTATACATGCTCAAATACTATACAATAGTTGGGTCAAGTGTATATATTATATATACACACATATATATATTATGATCATTTTCGACACTGTAGCCTATTGATAAGATAATGAAAGATAAATGATAGGAATAGTTTGGTCATTATAGACTTATAGTTGATCGGGCTACTGTTACTGTAGACATATATCGTTGATTCAATAACACCTATCGTTCATTTAAACAACACATAGGCCTACGGCACGCATTTCGAATTTTCGAGTTTAAAAAATAAAAATCGTTAGGTCGCAATCTCCAAAATATAGGCTACCAGAGGGCAACGGCCTCTGTTGTCACAAGCCCAAAAGTCAAAACAACACTTCCTGCTTATGCACTAACGCTGCGCGCAATGACTGAACAAACTCTAACACATAAAAACATGAACATGATTTTAAAACTTAAAACATTTCAACCTAAGTTACCTAACATACACTCGATGTAGGCCTACACAATGCACAATACACAATACACAATACACAATATTAATTCATTGCGAAGATTTATATAGCGCCCCGTCAAGGCGACTACTCACAAGCGCTCCAAACCCCAGTAGGCTACGACTAAAGCGACAGTTTTACAAAAAATTATATTATATGTGCATTATTATATAAAATTATCTAGAGACTATTATAAAAAAGGTGCATGACAATCTAATAGAGACCATTTCTATATTATACGCACACAATTTATGCAAACACACTTGAAAGGAGTTCGAATGTGATGGACATTTTGTGGTTACGTGCGTACATTCGGTGAGTGTGTTGTATGGCTGCGCAGTGCGCAGGCAAAACCTACACGGGTTGCATTTCATGACGGAATTGATGGACTGGTGGATGGATGGATGTATCGTGATACAGCGGCTGAGGTTTGAAGAAGGAGTGGGAAGAGGAGGAGGAGGAAGAGGACGAGGAAAAGAGGAAGAGAAGAAGGAGGGAAGAAGGAGAAGAGGAGGAGAGGGGAGGAGGGAAGGAGGTGGAAGAGGAGAGGATGAGAAGGAGGAGAGGAGGAGGAGGAGGTGGAAGAGGAGGTGGAAGAGGAGGAAGAAGAGAAGGTGGAGATAAGGGGGAGAGGAGAGGAGGAGGAGAGGAGGAGGAGAAGAAGGAGGAGAGAAGGAGAATTAGGAGAAGAGGTGGAGGAGGAGGAGGAGAGGAGGAGGAAGAGGAGGAGGAGGAGGAGGAGGAGGAGGAGGAGGAGAAGAAGAAGTAGTTGGATGAGGGAGGCGCTGTGAAAGGCGTCGGTGATGGAGGTCACGAAGGGCGGATATAATGAACCTCCGGAAGGAAGACGACTTCCACTCCATTCTCCCACTCATTCCATCCACAGCACCCCCACCCATCGTCGTTCTCATCCATCCTCGTCTCTCCCTTCTTCTTCCTCCTCCTTTACTCCTCCTCTTCCTACTTCCCATTCTCATCTTCCTGTCTTCCTCCTCCTCCTCCTCCCGCTCCTCTTCCTCCTCCTCCTCCTCTTACTTCTTATCTTCCTTATACGTCCTCTTCTGTCCTTCTTGTCTTGTCTTTCCTTATCTTCCTCTTCCCTTGCTTTCTCTCCCAATCTTTTCCTTCATCTCATCTTTCTCCTCCTCCTCCTCCTCCTCCTCCTCCTCCTCCTCCTCCTCCTTCTCCTCCTCCTCCTCCTCCTCCTTTCCCCCTCTTCCTCCTCCTCAATCCCAGCATTAGATCTGTTCATAAGTCCACTGCATGTACCAGCGTATACGCAGCTGTTATACATTCTACATTCAATTGTACGTGACATGTTATATGCATCATACTTCTACATTCAATTGTACGCAAGCATATAATATATATATAAGATATAATGCATTTCCTTAATATATATACATATATATTACTCATATATTACTTATATATATATATATATATCATATATATATATATATATATATATGAATGATGTATTTATGCAATCCTACCTCTGTATGAATGAATAATTACTGGATGAGATTGGAAGTAAGACGATGCAAGTGCAAGGTTAAAGCAATACACACGATTATTTATCAACTCTTAAGAATGCACTCAGGCTTTACGAACATGGTGGATTATGATGCATTTCTCCGATGTATGTAGGCCTATGCATGTACGCTTACTTATTATAGCGCCCCTTCAAGATACTACTCAGAAGCGCTCCCGACTACAGCGCGGACACTGAATCCGCGTTTCACGCCGAAACTTAGAGCAACCGCGAGTGAAGGACTTGCCCAAGGTCCGTACGCAGCGGCTTGAGGTGGATTCGAACCTGCAACCTTCCGGCTGCAGACAGCTGCTCAGCGCTTCGGCGTGAAACTCCGATTCAGTGTCCGCGCTGTATTCGGGAGCGCTCCTGAGTAGCAATATCTTGAAGGGCCGCTCTAAAAAGTGCACATACATACATACTCACATTGGCAGTCAGTTGTCATTAAGACGTATGCACACTAGAATGCGGATGTATTGTGCAATTGGTCAATAAAGAATATACTTATTTCCTATCTTACTTTCCTGTCTTATATTGGTGCGAAAAAAGAGATTTACAACACAAAAGATTATGAAAGGCAACTGTACGACTATCGATGGTATACATTCAGG